>JAPMUY010004387.1:0-31291 GCA_026901105.3 Galaxias olidus
GATAATCTCAAACATTTAAGTGTGACAAATGTGCAAAAACAATAAGTATCTGTAAGGGGGCAAATACTTTTGCACAGCACTGTATATATATTTTATATATAGTTTGAATCCATTCAAATTCGTTGGCAGTGCGGTGGCTCAGTGGTTAGCTCTGTTGCCTTTCCTTTCTGTGTGGTGTTTCACTTTAAATGCTCAATATTCCTGAATGCAAACAGATATTTCAATTAAACGTGGTGTGTAGCGTGAGTCAGGGCTGGACTGGGGCCAAAATTTGGTTCTGGCATTTAATGCCTTGGCCAACCCACTACCAAAAAAAATATATGCCTCTATACACTCACTGGCCACTTTATTAGGTACACCTTGCTAGTACGGGGTTGGACCCCCTTTTGCCTTCAGAAATGCCTTAATTCTTCGTGGCATAGACTCAACAAGGTGCTGGAAACATTCCTCAGAGACGATAGCATCACTCACTTGCTGCAGATTTGTCAGCTGCAAATCCATGATGCGAATCTCTCGTTCCACCACATCCCAAAGGTGCTCTATTGGAATGAGATCTGGTGACTGTGGGGGCCATTTGAGTACAGTGAACTCATTGTCATGTTCAAGAAACCAGTTTGAGATGATTTGAGCTTTGTGACATGGTGCGTTATCCTGCTGGAAGTAGCCATCAGAAGATGGGTACACCGTGGTCATAAAGGGATGGACATGGTCAGCAACAATACTCAGGTAGGCTGTGGCGTTTAAACGATGCTCAATTGGTACTAAGGGGCACAAAGTATGCCAAGAAAATATCCCCCACACCATTACACCACCACCACCAGCCCAAACCGTTGATACAAGGCAGGATGGATCCATGCTTTCATGTTGTTTACGCCAAATTCTGACCCTATCGTCCGAATGTCGCAGCAAAAATTGAGACTCATTAGACCAGGCAACATTTTTCCAATCTTCTATTGTCCCATTTTGGTGAGCCTGTGCGAATTGTAGCCTCAGTTTCCTGTTCTTAGCTGACAGGAGTGGGACCAGGTGTCGTCTTCTGCTGCTGTAGCCCATCTGCTTCAAGGTTCGACGTGTTGTGCGTTCAGAGATGGTCTTCTGCATGCCTTGGTTGTAACGAGTGGTTATTTGAGTTACTGTTGCCTTTCTATCATCTTGAACCAGTCTGGCCATTCTCCTCTGACCTCTGGCATCAACAAGGCATTTTCGCCCAGAGAACTGCCGCTCACTGGATATTTTCTCTTTTTCAGACCATTCTCTGTAAACCCTAGAGATGATTGTGCTTGAAAATCCCAGTAGATCAGCAGTTTCTGAAATACTCAGACCAGCCCGTCTGGCACCAACAACCATGCCACGTTCAAAGTCACTCAAATCACCTTCCTTCCCCGTTCTGATGCTCTGTTTGAACTTCACCAGGTCGTCTTGACCATGTCTACCTGCCTAAATGCATTGAGTTGCTGCCATGTGATTGGCTGATTAGATATTTGCGTTAACGAACAGTTGAACAGGTTTGGGCAAATGCCAGAAGGGCCGGTCCTATTTTTTACAGTTATGGGCCGGTCTGCCTTGTTGTTGAATTTAACATCAACAATAATTCAATGATAATTTGCATTCAATAGCTTTTACTAGATGCGCAACGATAGAAGGTCAGGATATACACTCACTGCCCGCTTTATTAGGTACAGGCCTGGCATTAATGTAATGTTGTGGGGGCCGTTCTGTTGTAATGGGGCCTGGTGGCTTGGCATGAATGTAATGTTGTGGGGGGCCTTTCTGTCGTACTGGGACCTGGTGGCCTGGCGTGAATGTAATGTTGTGGGGGCCTTTCTGTCGTACTGGGTCAGGCTGCTTGGACCCCTTAATTGCTGCCTGCAGCTATATTTTTCATTGGCTTTCGTGTCCTTGATGGTGCGCGTATAAGTAGTCGCATTAGGCCACTACTGATAGGTGAGCATGACTGTCACACGAGGATGGCATGCGTTTATATAAGCATTGACCGTTTAAACCCTGATCAGACGAGCTAACTTAAATCACAGCCTTTGCCATTTGCTAGTTGCATTGTCACAAATCACGATTTAGATCTGAAATCGATAAATCGTTCAGCCCTAATGCGCACCTCTAAACGCTATACAGCGCGATTGTCTTCACTTCTGCTTTTATTGTGACTACATTGTGGCCAGAACATACGCCCTGGCTACTTATATTTTGCCTATTGCAACTCCTGACAGTTTTAAAATGCCACAGAGCTCAATTTTCTTGACCGCAGCGTTTTAGAACTTCCATTGTGTCTACATTATTCATTTGGTTTAACCCACCAATAGGGTTGCCACCCGTACCATATAATACAGATTTGTTCCGTATTCATTGACAAAATGTTGCACTCCGTTTTAGAAATGATACAGAACGGCATTTGTTCCATATTTTCCAATATTGGAGATAGAAAAACATATATTCATGACTTACTACAAACCATATTAAGGCAACACCAAACAAGACTGCATGGCAATGCATGCAAGCCAATAACAAGCCTGTCACAGTTTAAGCAGTGAAGCAATTGGTTAAATTGAGATAGTGACAGTTATTTGCGCGATGCGCATTAATCTTCATAGTAGTGTTGTGCAGTTCGCCTCTTTTTAATGAGTTGACTCATTTGAGTCAGTTCATGTAAATGTATCGAACTATTGAGTCTTTCCTCAAATTACTTTTTTTACCACTTCAGCTAAACACAAGTGATTATTTGTCATTTGTGTGGGTAAATATTGCAAATATTATTCTTAGTTTAAGACTAAAACCCCTGGTCCATTACGTTATAGCATATAATTTGATTATTTAGGTTGCCTAATATTTTAGATTTATAGAGAAAATAGAAGTAAAAACTAAGCAGCTTAATGTCAAAATTTGCTAATTCTATTTATCAAAATGTGGCAACAAATGGGTGTCAACTAATGCACAGTAACTATAACTTATACTGAACTGAAATTAATAACCTAGACTTTGACAAAAGATTGACCAAACACTTCCTGTTTCTTCAAGGCTTTCCTCAGTAGCCAATTTTGAGTCCACCACACACAGTTGGCGCATGAGTTTCAATTCAAAAGAGTCTAACTGCACATCACTACGATACTTCTTGTTTCTTCGAGGTTTTGCTCGGTAGCCAATATTGAGTCGTCACAGTCCGTAGCTTAGTATCACTTTCTCGAAGACTAACACAGTCACGAGACAGGGAGTCGGACTGAACATGACCTGCAGTGAACTATTAGTGAGTCGAACTATAGGAGAGCCGAACTATAGGAGGGTCGAATTATAGGAGGGCCAAACTGGCAGGGCCAAACTGGCAGGGTCAAATTATCACAGTCAATCAGTCGGACTGAACGTGACTTTGTGCACGAGTTGAACTATAGCAAACGTCACACTTCGAGACAAACTGTTTTCTCAGTGTATGATGTATGCAGACTTGGACATGTGAGTGATAATATAAATTTAATGTTGATACAAAAGCATTGAATGGCGGTTTTGTTTAGCACGGAAGTGGCAATATTTAATGAGTCTGTAAAAGTTTGATTCATAACATAACAGTTCAATTCGGATACTAAAAAGATTCGTTCAAAAAGATTTGTTCCTTCATTTTTGCACATCACTGCCTCATAGTCACTTATTTGTACCGTAGAAGCCGGTTTACACGTCGCCGTTGAATTTAGTTCGTCAACGATTCTTTGCAGTGAGTACGACAAGCTGTGACATAAGATTTTATTTCTAAAATATCTTCATGACATTGTGTTATTGCAGCAGCAAGCGAATTATGAGTTACTGTGCACTGAATGGGCACATCATAAACATCACCTGTTGTGTGTGTGTGGTTGTGCCTGTAAACTATAACGTCTGTGCATTGACAAAGAAATCATTGAATGAAAACATTGTAGTCAGACCCCCAAAAAGAATAGGGACATTTTTTTTGTGGTGGGTGAAAAAAGACTGGCTGGGAAAATGTTGGCATGCCAGGCACTGTTGCTAGCGGATACATGTTCATTTCCACCCCTAGTTACATTATCAGTTGTCATATTAATATGCCTTGTATTAAAGCCACTTAATGTCTCATATCGATATCTTCGTAGTCTTAACGAGCTAGTAAACTTAAGTTAAGTGTGCCTTGTTTAATGGCAAAGCTGTCTCAGTCCCAAATAGGATGCTCCACGTTACTAAACTAGGCAGCAAACTAGTCGTATGTTTTTTTCCCATATTAGCGTTGCACATGCTTAGGCCCCACAATATATTACATTGCCTACGTAAAAAAAAGGCGAGAGAGAGACGAACAAGTACCTCTTTGTCAAGCTGTTTAAGTTGTAGCATGATGGCAAGCAGGTGAAGCACAAGTATTGAGATACCTAGCACCCAATACTCTATCTCCAGCACAGTATTTTGAAGCCTTTACTTTTAGCAATGTTGGACGTTAACTTTGTGTTTTTGGTAAACCATGTTTTATTTACTGTAATATGGCGTGTTGGTTGGCCTATTATGCTAACAAAAAAACACTGTGGATCTTCCTTATTTTTGGGAAAGGTGGCAACCCTACCTGCCTAGTCGTAGGCCAACATTGCATTAAAGCTAGTTGTGTAGCTAACATTAGCTAGCTAGCTAAATAATCGATGTCCAGGACAAGTTAGCTAGTAAAAGTCGATTGCAGTCACTAGTAACATGGCATTACCCCAGGCCCAGCCAACCATCGTTTAATACCACTGCCGTCTGCTACCGTACCTGCATTCGATGAAACTCCTCTTCTGATAATGCCTGCGCCATGTTCACTAGCTAAGAACGTTGGCTATGTTATCTTTCTTTAGACTGTCAAGCGGGTTGCAGGAGTAACAATGCAATGTTTCTTCTTCTTATTATTATTATTTATTTCCCACAGACTTGACGCTTACGCGTAATGCCGCCCTCTACAGGACAGTCTTTTTTTTTTTTACATGTCCTTAGAACGCTAAGGTTAGACTGGCTAAAGACGTTTTCGCATTTTTTTAAAACACGTATTTAACTTCAGACTAGAGTTGTGACGACCATGGTGGCGACGACCGACACGACTAAGCTTTGATTGCAAAGCAATGGCAGCTTTCACACCCCATAAATTCATCCGTTACGTTTCATCATGAAGGCCACATTCGAATAGGCTGAATGTGGGTATGGTGGGTGGGAAAAGCAAATCTCGCCTGACAATAGTGTGTGGATGGGTGGGTGTGTGTGTGTGTTCAGGCACTGCATGAGGTTCAATTCCACGACAAATGTTGTATCTGAATTTGTATTACTGTTGTCATTATTGTTGTAACACATTTTTATTTTATGTTGTTTGTTTTGATGGTGAACCGAATTAAGCACAGCTTGCAATTCCTGTAAATCAACCAGCACCGTCCAGCGCTGCCCAGCACTGACCAGCAGGCACCTCTGCACATACTCCTGTAGCCCAGCAATCATAATCTACAAGGAACTGTGCAAATAACAACAATAAACTCACATCACATCAGGACTTAGTTGAAAGACTCATTGCTGAACTTGTGTGCCACTGGATTTCACCCCAACAGAGAGGAAATATAGTCACACTCCTGTGGCCATTTCTACCGACAATATACATGCAGATAGGGCAACAGTAGGCCACAGGAAGTGCAAACTGTGTAAGAAAGACACTAAATGGCAGTGTACGGATTGTCAGATTCCCCTGTGTGTAATACTTGACATAAACTGCCAGGATAAGTAGTACCGTTAGGGACTACTGAAAGATTTTCTTTTTCAGGGTGGTGGACCATTTTGATTCTTAAAAATTAGTATGGACAATGGTCACAACATTATAATTTGTTTTGAAGGGAAGTGTCTTATAAGGTCCCATAAATTGCCCTAAGACGCCAGACAACAGTTGCTACATCACATATGAATATTACTCTTGTTACAATTATAAATTGTTTTGTATAGGATAGGTTAAGGTCTTTAGACATTTCCCAGGAAGCTGTAATGTCCTGTGAAAAATGTAACTTTTGTTTTTTTATGTTTTGAATCTGAATTTGTTTTACTAAACTTGCTTATATTAGCTGTCAATTAGTCATACATATTGATTATTGCTATTAAAGTTTCAGAAATGTTCTTGCATTTTAGAATTTACCTGGCTAACTGAATAATCCTGCTTAGTGCAATACCCTTACCTGGACTCTAGTTCCTGGAAGGCAGGTATCTGAGTGATGGACATTGTATGCAAAATCAAAGCTGACATTTCTTGCACTTTCCTATGAATAGTGGGTTTTATGTTTGTGAACAAGTTAACTTTTTGCAATAAAGGCATTTGAGTGGTATATTTTTCTGGCATGCATTTCATTTCATCACATATACATAATTATATCACATAAACTTTGTCAATTTGATCATTTATTTTACTAAGTAGTTTGAACTACTTTTTCTATCAAGCTTTAATTAACCAAACTACATTTCCCCCTAGGGTAGCTTAGGTATAGTTTAACATCTGTCAGTGTGAAGTAATTGGTAGCTTCCCTAACTAACACTGACTGTTATGAAACAAGGACGACAGACCTAGCTGGACAAATTGACCTAGCATGATGTGCATAAGTTCCATGGAAGAGTGCCAGGTGCCGCGTTGAGAGTTTTGTCTTTATTACCCGTCATCTGATCCATCCTTTGTGAATGTTGGCACACAACAACTATTCTGTTATTGGTTCAGACCACCCACCAACTAATCGACCATCAAAAGTTGGAGTTCTGAACAGCTCTAGTCTGCAGCTCTCTAGTGTGCATCCCTCATCCCTTTTCCCGATAACACCACATCATGCCATCTAATCTCAACAAGTTCTCATAACTGCAAAAGTATGAGCGTTAGAGAGCATTAGAGAGGGCAACAAGGAGGAGTACAGGAGCCAGGTGGAGAACTTTGTCCAGTGTTGAGAGGAGAACCACCTACAGCGTCAGCAAGACCAAGCTAGTAGTGGACGTTGGCTGTGACAATACCCCTGGCCCCTATTATGGATTAGGGAATAAACTAGACTGCTCTGACAACACTGATGACAATGTGAAGGGACAGAGCAGATCAAATAACCACTTTTTATGTTCTATAAGTCTGTAGTGGTTAGTGTGCTCTTCAATCTCCTCTGTTAAACTTCAAAGAGGAGATCCAACACAGAAAACAATGCCAACACTCAAAGTATGAACTGACTTTAAATGCACATATCACAGTAGCCCTTGCGTGGCTCTTGAGATAGTGTCCTGAAATTTTGGACAGACACTATTTCAAAGCCACTGTATTGTGAGCAGCATCCTCAGGGGTTGTTCGGTGTTGTGTTTATAGCTTAATGCTTACATGGCACATGGATAGATGGACTGTCTGGGCTTGTCCATGCTCATGGCCCTTACCATAGCTACAGCTCTGCGTTGTTACAGATTGCAGGCCCCCAAACCACCATCATTTTAATATCTTGAGTGAAAATGAATAACTATAGACATACTTTGTAAACAATTAAGCTTTTAATTAACAAATCAATGCACAATATGAACACAAAAGTCAACCCCAAACGCCACAAGGTCCTGCATGCGGCTGTTATACCGTATAATGCTTTACAGTGAGCTGTAACACTGACAGCACATGAGGGTCAAGTACCCTTCATCCAATTCTACCTCAAACTCACACTCTGTCATGTATGTTGTTTGTATTGTATATACTATAATGCAATATACCTCACGCTTCGCGCTGCCGGCAACAATTTGCACTGTCTGCAATCACCTTGCACCCCCATTAAGTGTATGTTACACTGGAAGTATTGTTTATCACTTATAACCCTAGTTTTTGTATGTCTGGTACTTAGTCTGTGTCATGATTATTGTGTGGTACAATTTGTATTTTAAGCTGTGCATACCACTGAGTATAGTTTGTGGCTGTAATACTAATTTCTCCCCTGAGGAATCAATAAAATAGCTACCTAGCTAGTTAGCTAGCTCCCAAGCTAGGTTGGGAATGTGATGAGGTTAGGAGGAGGAAAATGCCTCAATGTGTTTATATTTGCCTTATTTATTACAGATGCACTATGCAGGGAGGGGGTTTGTTGCAGTGCAAAACATATTTACTATACATATTGAAGTGACAAATTGCCTTCAAATGCATTGTCCATTCTCCACTTCCCATTACTACAAGTAGAAGCAAATATTAGGCTACAGTTGATGATAAACTACTTATTGAGGCCAGACAATATCTAGATGCACATCCACATGTATGTTATCCAGGCGCTTATCCACACGCACGCTAAATTAAAAATATCAAATTCTCAGCTACGCCGCCGCTACGTCTTCGCTAGTCTCGGTCGCAGCTATGCTACCTCGCCGTGACGTCTAACGTCAGACAACGCCGTGAACTCTCAATCAACCCAATCAAAATAGAAGGATTTTTCACCAATGTATATACGTCAGTTCTCTGCTCAGTTAGCTCTGTTATCAAGCTCTTAGTCAGCTTTCACACCCCATATGAATTGTGAACAGGGCGTAAAGCCTGGTTTATACTTCTGTGAAGAAGCATGTGAACGTCTCTGCGTAGCTTCGTAGAGAAGGGGTTTCTGGGAAAGCGTAGCTCACAGAGGCCTGGTGACGTGTCGACTGGGAGTCCTCCCAAATCCAAACAGCGCATCGCGTTTGGTTTTGCTCATTGGTTAAGCAGGGTAGGTAGCAAGTAGATATTGGGTAATATTTTGGCTGTATCCGAACAAATTAAAACGTAGATGACACAATGAACTGGAGCAGATAGGCTGATTTTCAATTCGAATCATATTAGTGGTTTTTGATGCACTTAGCTTTACATTGTATATTTATATAGGCTATAGCCTATGTAACAACTGTTTTCTGTATTGTTTGATAAATTGTATATGAATATAGGCTATTGTAGGCTACAGTACTTTGGTCAGCTCTGCTTGTTTTAAACGTTTTCTATAAACAAACTTGATTTGATTTGATATAAGAAAATATGAAAAGCAGTGAGCAACCTTCGGTCTCTTTGATTAGGCTATACTTTCGCGGGACATGAACGGGAGTTTCCGTGTCTGTGCTTCTTCTACGGTTTTCTGTACATTCTGGATTACTGAATTTGACACTGCCACCTAGTGGGCCCATTAAACTTACGTTGAAGTATGTAGGCAAACTACTATGCAAACGTAAGCGCCAAATAAACGTTTACGTTCGCTAACGTGCTCACGCAGAAGTATTAACCAGGCTTAACGCATTACAAAGTAACAGTAATTTCACTACTATTCGCGGTAACTAGTAAAGTAATGCATCATTATTCACATTTGAGTAACTAAATTACAGTTCCTGAAAATGAAAAAGGGGCCGTTGCTAGTTACTGTTATTTTCCCCATTTAACCGATAACAAATGTGATTTTTTTTGCCTCCTGGTCACTCTTTACTGTTTATGCTCAAACGTGACTATTTCCTGATTATATTTCTGGGTGCAGTTCGGGAGCTCACCGTTCTGATATCCCCCCCTTCTTATGCCCCCTCAAAGTTATTTCATCAGAGTGAGGAAGAAGGTTATAGCGAACCACACATGCTATTTAGGGTTTGGTAATGTATTTAAATCTGTACTGTTACCTTAGTATGTTTCATAACGAAGTGAAAAGGGGTGTCTGATATTCTTAATTCATATTATTTGGTTCTGGAGGAAACCGTGGTAACTGGTAATGAATGTTTGTTAAGCGCTCCACCTAGTGGTTGTAGTTGTTAGCTAGGTAAAGTTGGCATACTGGCTTGCAAAAGTCACAGCAGCGGTACCAGCTTGAACAAAACGTACTGTTTGCTCGGCTAATCTGGAGGGTGGCTTGGACACAAACAGGCAGAACGGACGCGTTTTCTTTTTTTTTTTTTAAATCAAGTGATTAAACAGTGAAATGGTCCATTTTTTTGTTACTAACTAAACGTTCATTAATAAAAACAAATTTATAAATTGTCAGTTTTTCAAAAAGTGACCGTTTTAGTGTCGGAAGAAGGTTTATAAATTTGCAGAGTTGTTGCTGCCTTGTAGCCAACTGAAGTCGTTAGAAAGCCAAACTTTGACATTACTTTAGTCTTTTACTGTGAGCGAAATAATTTATATTTTGCGATAGATATATGGTAAAACGCATTATCTTTACATGTTATATAATCGTTTACCTAAATAATAGGTACAATATTTAAAACGTGTACTCTGAAAACAGCAAACGCGTCAAATGACTGTTGTTTATGACGCAGGCACCAGGCTCCAACATTCTAGCCTAGTACCGGAAAAACAAACCGATAGCCTGCATTAGCATTAGGTAACATATTTGTGTCTAAAATCATGCCAAGCCAAAATATAAAGATAGGCCTACCTTATTCTATTATACAGTGAAGTTATGTAGATAAATAATCTATAGATTTATAAAACTAGCGCATAAGTATAGCCTATGCTGTTGATTGGACCAAGATACCATCTTCGCTTCCATCATGGCAAGACCTTAATGCATTATATGGTTCACCGAGGGCTCTGATCTGATTCCATAGGCCTACTTACAAATGAATAGGCCTACTAAACAATTGAATTATTGAATAGACTTAAATAATAAAAAGTGTTAGACATGTTTGGAAGAAAAGCTACAAAAGCAAAACGTTTTTATTTTATTTGTGGCAACCAGTCAAGGTTGTACAATATAGGAATGGAAAAAACTTGAATGTTTACATACAAAAAAAAAAAAAAACATGCTGCAGACCAGATCCATGAAAGCCTCCTGAATAGCATATACTAACCATAGGCCAATGTTAAAAGTTGGGATACCCCCTATTACAAACCTACCAAACTGATCTGGCACCTGCAGGCTCACCTATCCAGAGCCAAATTTGCTAATTTAAAACCTGCATATGGTCAGTCAATGAAGTCTGCAGGATTCTGTATAAGCATGTGCTCACCACACAAGGTTAACTTTGACCAGACACCAGTGATCCTTACAAGAGCCTCAAGTCCCCTGACTTTCTACTCGCTGACAACTCCTCATCCAAACAGTTACATTTGGCCTGCAGTGCAACTAAAACACTCTGTAATCTATCTGTGATGGCTTTTTTAGGGTTAATGACGGCCTCATCTGCAACTCTAAACGACCAAGTTGATTGATCGCATCATCATACCTCCCATCCTCTTATTTGAACACTTGGTTCCTGTATTTGATATCTCATTTGGCAAACTAAAGATCCACTTGTCATATGCCTCTCTGTCTGTGGAAAGTAACTTATTCCTCTTAGATTTGACCCTTTTAACTACTGCACAAAGGCATCTTAAAGACCACCCTATGGTCATGAAGGGTGGGTCATGACCGAAAGAACGAGATCGCGGATACAAGCGGCGGAAATGAGTTTCCTCCGGAGGGTGGCTGGCATCTCCCTTAGGGATAGGATGAGAAGTTCAGCCATTCGTGAGGGACTCGGAGTAGAGCCGCTGCTTCTTTGCGTAGAAAGGAGCCAGTTGAGGTGGTTCGGGCATCTAGTAAGGATGCCACCTGGCCGCCTCCCTAGGGGGGTGTTCCAGGCAAGTCCAGCTGGGCGGAAGCCGCGGGGCAGACCTAGGACCAGGTGGAGGGATTATATCTCCACACTGGCCTGGGAACGCCTTGGAATCCCCCAGTCAGAGCTGGTTAATGTGGCCCGGGAAAGGGAAGTTTGGGATGCCCTGCTGGAACTGCTACCTCCGCGACCCGACCCCAGACAAAGCGGATGAAGATGATGATGTTGATGACAAAGGCATCTGCTATGTGCAAAATTGTCTGCATCCACATTAAACTGGAACACAAAGTTATGGCAAATAAGATTTAAAAGGCATTGGTCCTTGCTAGATTCCCATTTTATAGTGTCTTGAAGAAATTAATCTATCTCAACTATTACCCTGTTAGTCAACAGATTAAGATCGAGTTTTACAGATTTTTTAACTGACACATCGTTTAATTGAATACCTAGAGCATCACACTCCCTTGACACAATGTTACTAAACCGTGGCAGCATCTTACTGCAGCTCATTTTGGGCTCGTTGCTTCTTCACTTACTTACGTAAAATCTTTGGTACTCTAAAAAGCAGAAACAAGTTTTGTATGATTGTGTATTTGAATTGGACGTTTTCATAAAAAATCCCCAAAGCCAAAAATATAGATAAATAAAAAGAAATCTCTGTTTATTTTAAACTGCCCAATAGAACAGGTCACAGTCGACAGACAGACGTGATCCTGTGATAGGTCTATATAATATAATTAACTTAAACATGTCATGTTTTTTTTACTGTTATAACTTTTTTTAAATGTGTTCATGCATTAACATTTAGGCCTAGACCTACTACGTTTTTGAATGTCCTCGCATATATAATGTAATGTTTCAAAATATCAAAGAGACCAGGCTTCCCTGCATGGCTGTCTAATGCTTGCTACAGGCACAGACGCATCATTTAGATTTTTACTGAAATAATCAACAGTTAATATCTTCCCGGACATGCTGTTAGGTCATAACAAAATTCTGAAAAACCAATGAACACATACACTGTGATTATGTCTCTCTAGATTGTTTTTCTGTCACAAACCAAATGGAATTAGTCAGAAAGTGGAGAAAGATATCGCTCTTACCGCTGTCCGGGCACAAGTGAAGTACTTCAAAGCATCACATGCTCTGAGGGGGCGGATCTCTAATTTCCACGAAGCAACTGATCTGAATTTGACTCACCCCTCAATGAGACGTCCTATGTCCTGTGAAAAGCTCTCAGGTAACGGATGCATTTTGGGGTAGTAGCAACACAATTAAAGTATTTGAAACACATTATAGGTAATTTATATATTACTGATCGGAGCCGTCGCTCAAGGGGTTGTCTTGAAAATGAGTCGAAGTTTGACCGTTTAGTATCATGGGAAGGGACCGGAAATTTGGCTTAAACGCTAGGGGCGCACCATTTTTGACTGGCCGTTTTGATAAAAAAAAAAAGGCAGATTCTAAGTTCAGTGTCTACCACCGCGCAGTGGTGAGTTTTAAAATGACAACTGATGTTATAGCGGTAGCAATATGGAAATATTTAATATCATTGGCTTATGGAAATGTGCTTAAACTAATTAATCAATCGTTTGATATTAAATAAAACATATTTTTGTATTGAACTGCTTAAAGTTAAGGATTTTTTAAAGTAAGAACAAAACCTACGCTATTTGGAAGCAAACTGTGAATTAGTAAGAGCTGTATAGATATTAACACTTATATGTTGAGAAACTAAGTTCTACTCTTGAATGACTTAAAAGACTCAGACCAACAAAAGCGTTATATTTGTGTCGATTCAAACAGTTTCAAAACGCTACACGATTTCAACAGTTTCAAAACGCTAAACGAGCGCGATTTTCTACACCGCTGCGTGAATGTGCTGTCGTTGGTTACATTGGAGCTTTTACGGTTGTCTAGCCTACAAACAGAAATATATTGTTACTTTAAACTTAAATAACGTTCATTGTTGAGCATTTTGTAAAACCTATATCATTATATTTCGTCCGCTTTGAATATGGGAATATTATTTAGAGCTGGGAACTTAAGCTGTGGGTTTTGAGACTTGTTGGTTGGCCATTTGAGACTAGAACAAATAAATTGAACAAATATTTTGTGTGTGGTTTATTCAATTGCTTAGTAAAGATTTCATGAATTATTAGATTATTATTTGTGTTTTTGTTTTAAAATATACAGTACTGTGCATACATTTTAGGCAGGGGATGCTGTTTTGAAGGCGAAGGGTGGTCACACCAAATGTTGATTTGATACAGATTTGCTTTTCCCTCACTGTGTATTTTATGAATTGATAAAAAAAATAAACAATTAACATTTATCCTTTTATGTTTTTTTTTTTTCTAACTTTAAAGACATCACACCTACACACCTAAAACTTTTGCACAGTACTGTATGTATATATTGGGGCCTATTGGCTAATAGAAAGTACCACAGAACGATCACAAGTTAGCAATGTGAGACAAAAAATAAAGCCAGAACTTCAGAGTTTGAGTAAATTGGGAAACGCAGAAGTTACTAACATTAGTAACGCATTACGTTTTTAAGGGAGTAATCGGTAAAGTAACTTAGTTACATTTTTGAAGAGGTAACGAGTAACTGTAACTAATTACAAATTTCCAGTAACTACCACAACACTGTTCATGAATCATGTGTATGTTGTGCATATTTTTGGTTCTCACCAACAACGCCTAAAGCATGTCTGATTCTGAAGTGAGAAACAAAAGAATCCAGAACGTCTGATCGTAAACACTCTAAAACTGAGTGGTTCACACCAAAGCAACGAGCACAGACATAAATGATCGTTTCCATAGTAACGACATACAGTTAGCTAACGTTAACAAAAACTATTTCATAATTTGATGCCCCTATTAGTATGAGCATGACAATCGTTTTTGTCAACCACCGGATAGGCGGGCGTCCCTAGATTTTTTAAAAGCTGAATACAGGACCCAGGGCGCTTATCTTTAGCGCACCTTCTCTCTGAGCATTTGGTTTAATGATATCCTCCAGGAGGTATGTAATAAACGTAAAAAAACATAAAAAATGTAATCTATTGCTAGAAATTCAAACTTACATACTGCACCTTTAATTGAACATTTACACCTCATTATGTTTTAATTTGACACTGGTAGTTAGGCCTATTTATTAAATATTTCTGTACAACAATATGCTAAATAATTTATACTTTATATATATTTTTGTATAATTATAATATAATTTATATATGTAATAATTGTTACCCAGTGAAATTTGCTTAGATTTAGCAGGGGGGTGAAACACTTCTGGCACTATTACGGTGGCCCTGAGAGGCCAAATGCACTGCAACTTAAGAAAACATGCAAATAGACAAAACACAAGCAAATTAAGAAAACATCTACATCAACTTGACAACACATGCGCAGCATTTAGAAAACGCGCTGCAAATTCAGACAACACAACACATTACAGAAACGCGCTGCAAAAACACCACACATTGGAGAAACGTGAATCAAATAAAGTGGCTGGAAACACACACACAAACACATATTAATTTTAATATTAACAGCACATTACAGAAACGCGCCGCAAGTACAGAAATCATAACATCGACGCTAGATGGTGGTATTTGCCCGTGAAAACTCTCTCCCAGTCAAAACCCTCTCCCCAGTCATTTCAATAGGCACAAAAACCGATTACAAATAATAATTAAAAATATAACACCTGAACCGATCGCTTAGCTGTATACACGCGCACTGAACTGCAATACCCAAGACGTGGGCACTGGAATGGAATCAATTGGGTCATAACTGCGGGGTTAGTTAATGCAACAAAAATAGGTCTAAGAAGAAGAATATGACTTTGCAATAACGGTATATGATTGCGTCGTGCTGACGCAATAACATAAAAAGGGAATAAAGGCTACCTGTCACACATTGAGAATGGTTGCTCATGTCCTCATTCCCCCTGTCAACTCATATTTATCGCCACGTATGAATCCCAATGAATAGGATTGTGTATCCTATGCTAAAGTACACAAGTTAGGAAGCATTGAAGCACCTTTCCTTAGCACTTAGAGAATTTTAACATCACTTATCATGGCTGCCACTCCTTACTTCCGGGTCATTTCACTCAGGAACCTAGAGTATTCAGTCAGCAGAGATGCAGCTTTTTGCTTTCCACGTTGTAAATTTAGAGCAAATTGTTCATCTGACACGTTTATTCTTGGAAAATTCCATGACTGGAAGCATGCAATTGAAGTAAATAAGGGATTAAACAGACATGCCATGTCAAAAGAACACCTAATTTGCCAGGCAATGTGGCAAGAAAAAGACACGCGTAAAGAGAGAGGGATGGAAGTTTCTACTCATGTTAATTCGGATCAGTTGACTATAAATTGCTACTATCTTTCCTCAATTGCTGAAGTGGTAGAATTTCTTGCTGTGAATCAATTGCCTCTAAGGGGGGAACATGATGCATTTGCCAGCATGGCAGAAGGGGGCAGTGGACTTTTTCTGTCTTTATTTGAGTATACACTGCGAAAAGATTCAGAGCTGGCTAAAATAGCCGCAACTATACCACGCAATGCATCTTACACCAGCCACGGTATTCAAAACCAACTAATTGCAATAATGAGCGGTTTAGTGACCAAAGATATAGTTAGGGAAATAGGGATTCTTGGTATATGATCAAATTTGATGGGACAAGGGACCCCACGGGCTGCGAAAACATATCAATAGTTGTGCGTTTTGTCAACGCGGATTGCGCCCCAACAGAGAGCCTACTTGCCATCGCAACTGCTGATAAGGGTGACGCTGAGACCCATGACAAATACAATTATTGCAGAGCTAGGAAAAGCGGGGCTTAATGCAGATAAAGTATTGAGTTAAGTTTATTATCGGGCCTCTGTCATGTCAGGCAAGAATGGAGGGGTGCAGAAGCTCCTTCCGGACAAACTATGCTGGGATATACCATATGTACACTGCTTTAACCACCAGCTTCAGCTAGTTGTTTTCCATGCTATGTCAACGAAGGTAGTGATCGGGGATTTTTTTTACATTTGTAATTCGCTTTTCAAATTATTTAGAAAGCCCATTATCGCAATTCAGTACACAGGACAAAACTAACAAGGTTACTTTACCAGCGGTGTACGGGTCACCTAGCCACCGTTTCGGTGATACTCAAGTCCATAGAAGATATGTCTGCAGTACTTTCATAAATAGAAAGCTCTCAAGCGTATGGTTCAGATGTGCGCATTAAGGCAACAGGGTTACTACGAGCAGTAATGCAACCTAGCTTTACATTTATTTCACATCTTGTCAACAAGATCCTACTTCTCCACCCCCCAACAAGATGCTCCAGGCGGAACGCATGGTTCTGTTGTCTGGTATGAAACTAGTGAACACCGTGTCACAGTGCATCGATAAACTTCGCTCCTAGACAGCGTTCCAACAAATTTGGGATAATTGCAGTGCATCCGGTTATGGGGCAGCAAGACCAAGCAAGAGAAGGAGGACAATGAACACAAATTTCCAACAATACTTTGTAGAAAAAACCGTAGGAAATAATCAAGATAATGAAAAGCGTGAGCTACGCAGACTATTTTACAGTGCCATTGATGCGGTTCAAGGGGAGATAGCTGTACGTTTTGGAGAGCGCAATAGCAAACTGCTCCATACCTTTGTAGCATTTGACCCAGAACGGGAGCCGTTTCTGGACGTACAAAAAGTGACACCTTTATTGGATTTAATCAGCACTAAATTACTTGAATCAGAATATGCAGTTGCGCAACTGTTTTTCCAGACAAATGGACATTTCCCCTCCAGTAGAAGGAAAATGGACAATCAAGAGACTTTTGACCACTTTCCACAAGCTCCTCGAGGCAATGCCTAGTGTTTTGGCAGCTTTGAAAAATGTGTTAACTTTTGGAGCTTCCACCACCATGTGCAAAAACTCTTTTTCCACTTTGAAAAACGTTTTTAGTGACTACAGGCATAGCATGCTGCATCTTCGCTAATCACAGTTAATTCAACTGGCTGTCGAAAGGGACTGAACAAAAAAATTTAGGGGCGAGTGGCAGGAGGATGTCTTAATGAGATTTAATGCTGCCGAAAAACGTTGCCTTCAGCTGTACTAGCCGAAGCAACAGAGCTTGGCTGGATCCGAATTGTCCAATAAAGTATGTCCTAATGACTTTCATTATGTACTTTCCCTTAACCCCGAGGAAAAAATTCATGGGGTTAAGGAAAGATATGAAGGAGAATTAGATTCTTCCGAGTCATTTCACTCAGTTAGGAACCTTCCTAAGCAAAATAAAGAATTTGACCGTAGCCATGGTGATAGTTAACGTTTTCCATTTCCATATCCACACCCGCAGTGGTGTGTGTGTGTGTGTGTGTGTGTGTGTGTGTGTGTGTGTGTGTGTGTGTGTGTGTGTGTGCATGCCTGTTGCGACATCCCAGAATCACCGACTGGTCTGTTAGCACTGGCTACCACCACCCTGATGCGGTGCGCCCTGCTGGTAGAACTTTGTCGCTGGCTGAGAGTAAATGACCTGTTCACTGTTTAACAACACACTGTGACGAAGGTGTGATCTGCAAGTCTACTCCGTGTGTCCGTGTTTCTACTCAGTTTATTGTTGGTGGCAATACAGGCTTACGTGCTGCATTGTCAGTACACTATTTAATTCATAGGCCTACTTACTATCATACCCTAGGCCAGGGGTGCCGCCAGGCATTTGGGGCCCCATGAAAATATATCACATCTGGCCCCACCACCCTAGGCCACGCCAACTGCGCAATTGCTGTAACCACAGCTCGAGAACCCAATGGATCCATTCAAAGCATTAAATAACTACCTTTGCAGGTTTGCAACTCTCTTGTAGACAAGGGCTCCAGACTAACATTTAGTTCTTCAGTTAGTGGCAGTAATACAAAAACTGGTGACAACTGTTTTTGTTTCGTTTTTTTATATGAAATCAACGGAAAAATCTTAAAAATGGTAATAAGGTGCAACAATGAATACTATATTGCACGAGAGACAGAGAAAGAAATGCTGCCAGTGGGTATTTCAAAGGAGGATAATAAATAATCAAACTAAATCGGCCAACTGTTTGACTAAACAATGACTTTAGGATTTTAATAATGATCATAATAAAAAAAACACCACCGAAAATGAAGTGGCAGCACTGCAACCAATATTTTTTTTAGTGGCAGTGGACAGATTTTTGGTGGCTGTCAATGAGCTGTTTTAGTATAGTTTTTGTTTAGTTTTGGATTCCTATCATTGAAATATATATATATATATATATATATATATATATATATATATATATATATATATATATATATATATATATATATATATATATATATATATATATATATATATATATATATATTCTTGATAATAAAAATAAATCCCTGCAATTATGCCAACTCACATTCAACACAATGCTGCTCACCTCCTTCAACTAGGGCTGGTTTATAGGTAAGGGTATGGGGATGGAGAGACAGGGCTGCTGAGCCTGAAGATGCATCTGAGGGGCAGGGAAAACTGATTTAGTATGAATAGCTTGCTAAAGGTTTGCCTGCATTGAATAATGTCGGCTAAAAGAGGAGCCAAATGTAAACATTCACAATTTTCTGTGAAGATTAAGTAACTAAGTAAGGGGAGCAAAAGTAGCCTGTTTCTTAGCTAACTGGTTAATTCCCACCACTCACGGACTACACCCATAGTTGCCAACCCTCCCAATTTTCCCGGGAGACTCAAGATTTTCATTGTCACAATTCTCTATCAAAACGATTTTTTTGTATAGAGAACCGCTGCTGTTTGGAAATCCTCACGATTTTTTAGGTTTCAAGGTTGGCAAGTATGACTAAACCCACATTTCTTTGTGAAAAATTGGGTGACATAGGCCCTACTGTTGCCCTTTCTTTTCTCTCCTGTCTTTCTTTTCCGATTTCGATAGCCTGACTTTTCTTTAACCTGAGACATGATGCGCAACACTCTACACTCGTCGCAATTCACTGCTGAGTAGCGCCTAGTGATGTCGTTCATGAACGATTCGTTCATTTTGAACGAATCTTTTAAATGACTCGGGACTAACGAGTAGTCTCACAGAGTGATTCGTTCATTTTGGTCGCGCATGCGCAACAACAGTTCGTTAATTTCGCTCAGCATAGGTTTAGTAGGCTTATAGAAAAAAATAAATGAATAGTTCACTCCTCGACTGGGTCTTTGGGTCTGAGTCGTTCGTTCAATTTTTATGTGACAGCCCCATAGGCTCAGTATAGGAAAGAGAAAAGAGTAGTTCACCCCTCAAATGGGTGTTCGGGTCTGGTTCGTTCGTTCAATTTTCACGTGATAGATACAGTGCATCCGGAAAGTATTCATACCCCTTCACTTTTTCCACATTTTATTATGTTACAGCCTAATTCCAAAATGGATTAAATAAAAAAAAATTCTCAACATTCTACATACAATACCGCATAATGACCAAGTGAAAAAGGTTTTTTAGAATTTTTTGCAAATGTATTAAAAATAAAAAAATAAAATATCACATGTATATAAGTATTCACACCCTTTGCTGTGACACTCAAAATTGAGCTCAGGTGCATCCCGTTTCCACTGATCATCCTTGAGATGTTTCTACAACTTGATTGGAGTCCACCTGTGGTAAATTAAATTGATTGGACATGATTTGGAAAGGCACACACCTGTTTATATAAGGTCCCACTGTTGACATTGCATGTCAGAGCACAAACCAAGTTATGAAGTCCAAGGAATTGTCTGTAGACCTCCGAGACAGGATTGTATCGAGGCACAGATCTGGGGAAGGGTACAAAAAATGTCTGCAGCATTGAAGGTCCCAACGAGCACAGTGGTCTCCATCATTCGCAAATGGAAGACGTTTGGAACCACCAGGACTCTTCCTAGAGCTGGCCGCCCGGCAAAAGTAATCAATCGGGGGAGAAGGGCCTTGGTCAGGGAGGTGACCAAGAACCCGATGGTCACTCTGACAGAGCTCCTGTGTTCCTCTGTGGGGATGGGAGAACCTTCCAGAAGGACAACCATCTCTGCTGCACTCCACCAATCAGGCCTTTATGGTAGAGTGGCCAGACGGAAGACACTCCTCAGTAAAAGGCACATGACAGCCCGCATAGAGTTTGCCAAAAGGCACCTGAAGGACTCTCAGACCATGAGAAACAAAATTCTCTGGTCTGATGAAACCAAGATTGAACTCTTTGGCCTGAATGCCAAGCGTCATGTCTGGAGAAAACCAGGCACTGCTCATCACCTGGCCAATACTATCCCTACAGGGAAGCATGGTGGTGGCAGCATCATGCTGTAGGGGTGTTTTTCAGCAGCAGGAACTGGGAGACCAGTCAGGATCAAGGGAAAGATGAATGCAGCAATATACAGAGACATTCTGGATGAAAACCTGCTCCAGAGCGCTCTGGACCTCAGACTGGGGCGAAGGTTGACCTTCCAACAGGACAACGACCCTAAGCACACAGCCAAGATAACAAAGGAGTGGCTTTGGGACAAGTCTGTGAATGTCCCTGAGTGGCCCAGCCAGAGCCCAGACTTGAACCCGATTGAACATCTTTGGAGAGATCTGAAAATGGCTGTGCACCGACGCTCCCCATCCAACCTGATGGAGCTTGAGACGATCTGCAAAGAAGAATTGGAAAAACTGCCCCAAAATAGGTGTGGCAAGCTTGTAGCATCATACTCAAGAAGACTTGAGGCTGTAATTGCTGCCAAAGGTGCTTCAACAATGTATTGAGTAAAGGGTGTGAATTCTTATGTACATGTGATATTTTAGTTTATTATTTTTAATATATTTGCTAAAAATTCAAAAAAAACGTTTTCACTTTGTCATTATGCGGTAGTGTGTGTAGAATGTTGAGGAATTTTTTTTATTTAATCCATTTTGGAATTAGGCTATAACATAATAAAATGTGGAAAAAGTGAAGGGGTATGAATACTTTCCGGATGCACTGTAGGCTCGGCATAGAAAAGAGAAATGTTTAGTTCACCATGGTTATGTAGTCACGATTACGGCCATAGTTATGATTGACTCACTATGATAAATAAGTCCCCTAAAACCAGTTGCAATATACTACTTTACTGAAACGTGATGTATTTAGCCAAATAATCTTGATATTGAAGTAACCATTGATGCAATATTGATATAATTTAAAGATGTTACCTATTTATTTATTATCAGGTTGTCCTTGTTAACTTTTTGGGATTTTGCAATAACGTGCTGTAGGCCTATACACACCTTTACACACTCTACTAAATAAAATATCCATCCATCCATCCATTTTCCGCCGCTTATCCGGGGCCGGGTCGGGTCGGTGGCAGCAGGCTCAGCAGGGTATTCCAGTCGTTCCCTATCCCCAGCAATGCTGTCCAGATCCTCCTGGAGGATCCCGAGGCGTTCCCAGGCCAGACGAGATATATAACCTGCTCGGTGGCAGGTTATCTTCAATTAACCCTGAGTTTCTCCTACTTTTAAGCTGAAGCCATATGCAGCCTGAAATAACTGTCACTCAGACATGGCGTGTCCGTTTCTTAATGAGCCAATTGATATCGAAGCACAAATACTCCGCAGAAATCTCCGTCGGGAGAGAATAATCAGACCCCGCTTGGATATATTATAATTTCCTAATTATTATCTAATTGAGCGTTGCCGCTTTTCTGCCGAATCAATAATTTATTTGGAGAATATTCTCAGCCCTCATATCGGTCATATGACACATCGTGGACATGCACTCAGTTCGAAACAAATCCTTTGTTGCACTTTGTTTTTTTGCAAATGGGAGTTTTCTTTATAATATCGGTGACGCTGAGCACATTTCCAAGGCAACTGAATGTCGAGCTGTCATATCTGTGACACTTGCACTCAAACGTTTATTGCATGCGTTTTGTTGTTTCCAAGTCACAGACCCACTCGACTTATCAAAGAAGAGTTTCACAGAATTGCAGGTATCAGTCTTAGCAATAATTTATTTAGTTGACCTTTGATGCTTTGAGCAAGAAACACTAATTAGTTAATTTGATGAACTTGAATTTTAGGATTTCCAGGGGTGATTGGCTGCACAGACACCCATATTCCTATCAAAGCTCCTTCAGTGAATGAAGGAGACTATGTTTATAGGAAGTCTTTCCACAGCACCAACGTGCAGGTAGGCCTAAAAAGAAGCCTTTAGCATTCCAAATTAATATTCACACTTTAGCTACTGCAGTTAATTAGCCTATGTCCTGCAATGTCAAGATCATATGTGATGCAGCCCACATCATCACCAATGTGGAAGCAATGTGGCCTGGGTCTGTGCATGACTACCGAATCTTTCGGGGGTCTATACTGAGCACTAGATTTGACCGTGGTGCGTTATATTCCATTATAATCAATATTTTGTTTTTTCAAATTGCAACTCAGAAATTTGACCTGAAACCTTGTATCATGAGACAGTTTGATGGTTACCTGCTCGGTGACAGAGGGTACCCCTGCCAGCCCTATTTGATGACCCCTTACCCTGATCCAGAGGCCGGGCCACAACAACGTTTTTACTCTGCTCACTGCAGGACAAGAGCCAGGGTAGAGATGACCATTGGGATACTCAAGGCCCGGTTCCAGTGCCTTCGTTATCTCAGGGTCAGCTCAGAAAGGGCATGTGATATTATTGTGGCATGTGTAGTTCTCCACAACATCGCCACAATTAGAGGAAAACACTGTCCTACCCCAGTGATTGACCCTGATAACAATCCAGACCTCCCCGCTGATGCACGAGATGGAAGAGCAGTCAGAGACACAATCTGCAATAATAATTTCTGAAGGACCCCTCACCTCCCCAGAGTCAAATACAAATAATTAGACTGCTTCTCTTTATTCAGTGTTTATTCAGTGTTCTTTATTTCCTGCAAGTGAAAATGCAGTTCAGTAGTTAATCTTTGTTTTGTGGAAAATAAATCCACCTGTGGATACCTCACCCACTTTTAACTGATGTTCCAGAAGTTGTATTTCTAATTTAGTTTTGGTCATCTGCAGTTGTATGTGGTCGACTTCTAAATCAGTTTTATGCAACTGTTTCCTTAAATACATTTTATATAGAACTTTCACAGGGAGCTGTAGGAACATACACATTTCAGTGGCAGGTCTGCACATATATATAAGAAGAGTTATACTCTAAGTCATGGTCCAATGCTAAACAACATCTTACAGAGGCAAGTTGTGATGTGGAAGTGGATGGACCCTCTTCAAGGTTATTTCCAGCACTGCTCTGTTAGGGAAAAACAAGCTGCAAGTTTTATGAAGGGACACTCTTTCATAAACTGTTAGATGGCATTTATACCTCAATGGGCCTCTCTACATCTTCCCTTTCCGTGGCAGCATACAATGTGTCTTCATCATTCTCCTGTAATTAAAGTTAACAATTTATCTGTTCTACTCAAAGCCATTCTGAAAGAATCTATGCAGTATTAAGAATACTTACAAGTGTATGGAGGTCTGTTATGGTTGAAGGCTCTAGCAGACACATTACACCATCAGTAACTGATAGATAAAGATTGCAGTCAAATTAGAACTTTAACCCTAAATACCCAGAAAAGTGCCACAGCAACTTTGAATTTGTGTGAAAGGCCACATTACAACATTTCAGCTAACGGAGTCACCTTCAAATAGATTCATGTCTAAATTGTACTGCTACGACAAAATCAGTGTGCCAAATTGTTTCTTATGATGGATGAGTGTCACTGCTAAGACTGGCAAAAAGATGAATGCATCATTCATTTAAGAACTAACCTTTTATGTAGTCCATTGTGTCCTGGGGTATGTTTTCTGCTGATGAAGTTCCCCCAGAGATACCCTCTGAAATGGGTCGTCCACTGGTTTGGCTTAAGGCCATTTCTTCTGCCTCTGTTGGTGGTGGTGGAGGTGGACCCCCACTTGTTTTCCTTGAGTCAGTCTTTTTTCTATTGGCTATAACAGGTCAAATGCAAACATATCCAGTAAGCACACATTTTGAGACTTCTATCTATAAAGACATCTAGACATGCTTTGAAATGGATAAATAAGAGGCCTAAATTGTAATAGCGCTCGGAGAAAAGCGCAATGAGTGCAGCCCATTTACCATTTAAAATAGACAATATTAAAGACTGGCCGTGTTGGGGTGGCCGAAATATACTTTTTTCCGCAAGCAAAACAAATTGCAAAAAATCACTATTTAAATAAGTCACATGTTAAATGCAGCCACAACATCACAATTGCTTGTATGAAATTATGACTTACCTGATTGAACTACATTTTTATATTTCATCTTAAGTTGCTGCCAGGTACGTTTTGTGCCTGTTGGGTTGCACCTGCATATCACACACACACACACACACACACAAATATTAACATGCATGTTGAATAAGTGGAACACTAGAGATTAAACAATTTTCAATTAATACTCATGCATTGACACGATCAGCAACTTTCTGCCACGCTAGTTCTCGTGCTTTGGCTGCTGCGGTGTTGCATTTTTTTCTGAAGATATGTTCGTACTCGGCATACGCCATCATCAATATCTCCAATTCTACTGGAGAGAAGTAGGAGGATCTCTTTTTCGGTCCGCTTTCCATGATGATTAATGTTATCTGCGTTCCATTGATGAGGGCTTTTTACCTCTTCATGCACGAGCTTAACTCAGCGTTAACTTTACTCCGAGTTGATTGAACTAACTGTTATCACCTGTTTTGAAACCAACAACTCTGAGGTTGATAGCTTGGAGTTGGTCAACCCGGAGTTCAGATTTACACTCAGAATTTGTTATACCTGCTTTCTGAAATACCCCCCTGATTTCTTCCATTCATATAAATATTGTGAACTATATGTCACATGTAGTCATCTTTAAATTGTGTGGGTAATTAGAAGACAGACATAAGTTTCATATATACAAGTTTGGCTGGTCTATGTCAATTAGTCTCAGAGTAACAGAGAAATGCAAAAAGTGTTGCAACCGTCCCCAGTCTCCCCTACGTCCTCGTGTTAGCTCAACCTTCATTTTAAGGCATCTGGCGATCGTATCCCAAGTGGACAGCGCTACACACATATAATCAGCAGTAGTCTATTTAAGTGTTAATGCTTGTTCAATATGGATTTTACCATTGAAACACATTTGAAGTCATCTTAATCAAACTGTGCTGGCGCCTGTTTAAATAGCCTACGTCTGTCAGCCAGTCTGTTCTGTTCATTCTGACACTGCTTTTTATTGTTGGATTTTGCCGTTTCCATCGTGCTACGGTAACAAATAAAGGAGTTTGTTTTGCAGCAAGCAATTATTTATGGTGCTTTTAAGTGTATAATAGTTAGCTACACACACTTTAGCTAGCATCTGTGTGTGGTTCTCCAGCTGCACTGCTGCAGACAAGAAAGCGCTTCAGAGGGTCGTCACCATAGCCCAAAAGATTATCGGCTGCCCTCTCCCTTCCCTGGAAGATCTGTACAGTTCCCGCTGTCTCAGGAAAGCACAAGATTTTCTCATGGACCCATCACACCCAGGACATCTGATCTTACAACTGCTGCCCTCTGGCAGACGTTTCAGGTCATTGAAAGCACGGACTAACAGGCTGAAGAACAGTTTTTATACCAGAGCTATAACTACACTAAACAAAATCTGAACTTCTTCTTGTAAAATAAACTCACGGTGCAACATCAAGGGATTGTGCAATATCTGCAGAATGTTAATGTTTGTGTGTGATGTTTTTAGTATTGTTGTTCGAGCACCATAAAGATTGGCATTTTAAATTTTGTTGTACCTGTACAATGACAAATAAAGAAATTCTATTCTATTCTAACGTCCACTTAAACATATAATTCACATGCAGTAAGCAGCAGGAAAATCATGGCATAATGAGCTCGTTGTTGACGGTACTCCCATTACATCTGGCTAAGCACGGTAGCGGGAGGTGTCCTAACCTAATGCTAATTTGCGGTATTACCAGTAAGCTATCATTTATGGTGCCTTATGGGGGCACTATTACCATGTCAACCTAAACATTGATAAGAAACTGAGTTAGGCAACTGCAAGGACATTTCAACATAAAAAGTTACATCATCAACTTATTTATTCCAGCATTTCTGTCATGACTGTAATACTGTGCTCCTGTGAAAGCAACACTCCTGCAGCTAACGTTTACGAAGCACTCCTGCTTGCTGCTGTAATTTTGACTATACTATAGTATATAGGGAAGACCAGACCAACCCATACAAAAGGGTGATTCTCAGAAAATGTATATCTTTGGATTTTCCCCAAATGCACATAGCACGTTTCCAAACATCCTTAGCTTCTTTTTGAGAACCGCGAAATTGAGTTGCCCTGAACTTTGACCTCTCTACACCTTTTACAATGACATCATTTTTGACTTGCAGAACGTTGGGAAAATCCCATAGGTTCCAATGGTATTTTATAAAACGCTCTTGTCATTTTTTTTTACCTCAAATATCGAAAACTGTTTATCTTCAGATTTTGATTAAACCTTTATGGTGTATACCAGTGGCGTTGAATTGGATTTTAAAATGACTGAAATCAAGTTGGCCTTATATTCAGGCATGTAGGTGAAGCCAACAAAACTCTTACGATAATTTACAACAACTTCCCATTTACCTATAAATATACAAATTTAATCAGCTGAAGGCACACATGTTCACTACAATAATTAATGTATGGTTTGTTACACATAATATTGGTTAATCGCGTAATTATATTAAAATGAACAGGGTGATAGCAGTCAGCGCCATGATTTAGAATGCAAGCTTCACTGTAGTCCTGTAACAAGATGAACAAACACTCTATCAATTAATTTCCTATGGATTCGTGCTAGCTTTCTACAGCTCGCGAAACCAACTATCTTTTCTGCGTTCGGGGTAAAACTACTGCGTTCTATTGTCTGCCCTAACTATAGTATAGGTTACATAACCTGAACAAGTTCAGATGTCTATCTAAAATATATTCTTCTCTTACAACTTGTAGTCATGGCAAACGTTAGTTGGTTAACTAATTTATACGTTTAAGGGCGACTGGTTAACAGGCTTAACATATTTGGTTTATGTTACGGGACCTTTCGCATGGATATGCGCAACGTGCAAATATTATTAACAACACTGACACAAAAACCACTCTCATCAATGTAGAAGCGGCAGTCGGAGCACGTACATTATTAGTGTTGTGTTTGAAAAGGCATGAAATGTAGTCACAAAGTCTCCAAGGTGGCCAGGGTGTGAACGAGTACGAGCAGGCCTTGGTGAGCGGACATAAGGCTGGGGAGGATGCATGGCTTCCCCCAGAATGGAAGCTGGCTGAGGCGCTGGAGCATCCAGCATTGGAGATATAGCCTGAGATGCACCACCATCTACATCCAGGGAAGCGGGCACCTTTCTCAGGCAACTGGAATGCCAACGCGTGCCATCAGTGAGTAGGTAGGTTGTGGGACCCAGTTGGCGGGTGACCTGGAGAGGGGAGGACCAGAATGAGGTCATCTATTGTCACGGTGAGGCCTACGGACTCTGATCCAGTCTGAGACCGTTACGTCTCAAACCCTGGCGCGTCTGGACCTGTCAAAACCCTGCTTCATTTTCCCCTGTCGTCTGGTGACGGGCTCTGACCTCAGGAGGAGGAGGCTGAGGTGTGAAGGGGCGGAGCCTATCCAGGGGCCGGTTGAGCTCTCAGCCCAACATGAGGGAGGTTGAGGAGACCCCTGTGGTTGAGCTTTGTGGCCTTGTAGTGAAGCAGAGTGTGGAGGAGGGCCTTCTTGAAGGTACAACCCTGGGCTAGGTTCAACGTCTGGTGGAAGCGTTCAATGCCACCCTTGACCTGGGGGTGATAGAATGCAGTGCGGACATGACGAATGTCCTTTCTCTCAAGGTAGGAGGCCAGCTCTGCCGAGACCAGTTGAGGGCCGTTGTCAGTTGTGATGGTCTGTGGTAGACCCCGGCGAGAGAAAAGAGAGTCAAGAAAGTCAATGATGGTGGATCTTTGAGACTTTGTAGACGGAAGATGGCCGCGCCTCTATCTTCAGCTGCTTGTCGTCACCTGTTGCCGCTCCTGTTTGTCGTGCCTCTTTTCGTGTCCATGTGTATGAGAACTGTGCAAACTTTTATTGTATACGATCGCCAAGCACTACTGAATATTCGAGCCTCTTTTGTGGACTTATGCACTCGGAATCCCGAAGAAAGGATTTTTCACGGGTTTCTGCGTCTCCATCTACCCGAAGGTATATGGGATCCTCACTGCAGTTACCGCCGTAGGAAACGAGCTAGGAGGCGGAGTAAGCGTGCAGGTGCCTCGGTTAAGCTGAGGTATCTTGCCCGCTGTAGTTCTCTTTCGGCATCGGCTTACCCATTCCTGCTCCGCGATAATGGACCTGGGCGGCTGTGTCGCTCCATTCCTTGGCATTCCCTGGAGACTAGGTATGTCTTTCTTCGGCCGATTATCCGGGACTCAGAACTCGGCACCGGGTTACTGCCTTGCGGACTCCCCACTAGGCTCGCTGTGAAGCGGGGTGGGGTAGTCCTCCAGAACCTTCGCCCTCTGGTATGGGTGCCGTCATCGGTCTTTCAGTCGGCAGCCATGCCTGTCAAAATGGCTTTGATAAATGTGAGAACTCTTTCCAGTAAGACTTTTCTTTTCAATGATTTTTTCACCGCCCGTGGACTGGACTTCTTACTGGTGACAGAGACTTGGCTTAGCGTTGGTGAGCTTGCTCCACTTGTGGAACTCTGCCCCGGTGCCTGTAACTTTTTTAGCAAGCCTAGACCCTCCAGATGAGGTGGGGTCTAGCCGTTGTGTTTAAGAAACATTTTTACTGTCGTCTTGTAAGCTCTGAATATTTTTCCAGCTTCGAGTTGCAACTGATTAAAGCAGGGCTGGTCAATCCCCTTTTAATAGCCCTGGTATATCGTCCGCCAAGAGTTAATAATGACTTTATCCCACAATTTGCAGACTTTCTTTCAAATACCATGCCTAACTTTGGTAAAGTCTTGATTCTTGGTGATTTTAATATTCATGTATGCAATCCTTCTAAGCCTCTTGTAAATGATTTCATGCATCTAATTGAGTCTTTTAATCTTGCTCAGTTTATTACTGGCCCCACTCACAAGCTAGGCCATACACTCGACCTGGTTTTAGCCACTGGTTTCCCTGTTTGTAACGTGGAAATAATTGATGCTTGTCTGTCGGATCATAGTACTATGATTCTCTCCTGTCATTCTCACTTTCTAAATCTCATCTCCCTGTATGTTGCTCTCGCTACATTAATGCTTCTACTGCTAACAGGTTCTCAGAGGCCTTCATAGCTGCCCCCAACATCTGCACTATTGAGGCTTCTCCCCCTCATCTCAGCACGGAGGACCTTATTTCCGTATTTAACTCCACCTGCACTTCTATTTTAGACTGTATTACCCCCCTTAAACTGAAAAAACCTAAGCCAAAATATTTGCCTTGGCTCAATGACACCACCAGAGCCCTAAAGAGGGAATGCAGAAAGGCAGAAAGGAAGTGGAAGAATGAGAAGCGTCACGTGTTCTTTGAAATTTTTAATGGAAAATCTTCTCAAATATCAGGATGCAGTGAAGGCTGCAAAATACTTTTTCAATCTCATCTCTAACAACTCTTACAGGCCCAAGGTCTTATTCAGGACCATTACCTCTGTCATCTGTCCCGCCCCAAGTCAGAGCCTCGAGGTGTCCCCAACTAAGTGTGGAGAATTTTGTAATTTTTTCATTAACAAAGTTGAGGTCATCAAAACAAACATTTCTCCCCCCACCCGTGACCTTGCAATTCCTATGGCCTGTGCATCTCACTTGGACTGTTTCCAACCCATCACATTACCCTGTCTGTTAGACATTGTTTCATCTATGAAGTCTGCAACCGGCCCCCTAGATAGTGTCCCCACTGTTCTGTTGAAGGAGGTAATGGACATAGCCGGCTCTAGCATCTGCGCTATAATCAACAGCTCTATGGCCACTGGTTCTGTTCCAACCTGCTTCAAGCATGCTTCGGTCCAACCCCTCCTGAAAAAACCCCAACCTAGATCCTACCGTGCCTAATAATTATAGACCTCTCTAAACTTCCCTTCCTGTCAAAGGTGCTTGAAAAGGTAATTAGTGGTCAGTTTCTGCCCTACTTATACCAAAATAACATCCTGGATAAATTCCAGTCAGGCTTTAGGGCGCACCATAGCACAGAGTCAGCCTTGTTGAAGGTGTCAAATGACCTGCTCCTCTCTATCAACTCTGGGGACTGTGCTGTCCTGATCATGCTTGACCTCAGTGCAACATTTGACACTATAGATCATGACATCTTACCTGATCGCCTCCAGTACGGGGTTGGTGTTGGTGGCACTGCTTTAACCTGGTTCAAGTCCTACCTCAGCAATAGAAGTTTTTCAGTCAATATAGGCAATTTGTCCTCTCCACCAGCTAGTCTCACCTGCGGGGTCCCTCAGGGTTCCATCCTAGGTCCCGTTCTATTTTCTGTTTACATGCTTCCCCTTGGTCAAATTTTACAAAAGCATAACATTTCCTACCATTCCTATGCAGATGACACACAGCTTTATCTTCCCCTGAAACCAAACAACCGTTGCAGTCTTAACAGTCTGATTGACTGCCTTGAGGACATCAAGTGCTGGATGGCTCAAAATTTCTTGCAGCTGAATGAGTAAGACTGAGGTTGTCCTATTTGGCCCCCCAGACAAAATCAAAGGGATTTCCAACAGC
>JAPMUY010004388.1:0-27500 GCA_026901105.3 Galaxias olidus
GCTAAAGATACTGTTTTTGGGATAGCTAGAAGAGTTGTCAGCTTTGCAAAGCAAACAATTTATAGAACGCTGAGTGGAGAGAGGTGTCTGAAATGCCAAGAATGTAATTTATCAACGGTACAGACCCCCCCCCCCCCCCCCCGAATACATTTGGCCGCGCCCACTTAAGTTTATGGAGTCATAATATAGACCCCGCCCATCACTATGTCAGAGTGGTCAGGCACTTACAGCTAAATTATAACAATGACAATTTATTTTGACAAACAATATGTTTAAAAGTTTATTGTTTTATTCTTACAGTATTCTAATGGAGACTGACAGATGACTTGGAATAGAGAAACCAAATAAATACTGTTTTAAAATTTCAACTGCAATTCTCTATTAAACAGAAGACATTGATGTTGTTGTTATTATGAACGGTTGAAAGCAGCATCACATTATGTGTCACTCTGTATGAATCATAACAATACCACACATTATTTCATCTTACTTCTAGAAAAAAGCTCTGCTCATACATTTACACTGAAGCATTCAGTCTTATAATCAATAGCAATAGTAATAGCATTTACAAGTGTCATGAGTTTAGTAACACAGCGCCCTCTGCAGGACAAGGCTGGCGATATCAAGTCTACTCCAGCACAGTCAGAAGCCTGGTTTCCACTACAGGGCCAAGCACAGCTAGTCAGTAGCCTGGTTTCCACTGCAGGGCCAAGCAGGGCTAGATAGAGGCAGCAGTCAGCGAGAAGAGCTTCAGTCAGTCTCTAGTAGAGAAGGAGCACTGATCAAGACTTTAGAGTACCAGTACCGCCCAGGTTAAAGGTCAGCCATTGCATGTGAAGGCAAAACGGAAACACAACACAGTCCATCTCGTTGTCATGGTGACACATCACATGGTCCACGGAGGGTGAGCTGTAGATTATAAAGGCAGAGCTGGTGACACAGACACAGTCAGAGAGACAGTCAGACAGACAGTCAGTCCTCACTGTGGACCTGTGAGGCAGGAGTCCAGTCCATGTTCAGTGTGGATGAAGCGAGGAGGAGGAGGAGAAGGAGGAGGAGATGCGGTTGAGGAGAGTGTTATACTGTATGTCTCCACCGGGGTCAGCCTCAGTTTTGTTGTTCTTCAGCAGTGCTGAGAAACTAATTCCGCTTCTACTTCCTGCAACTCATCTCCAGGCCCCTCCTCTTCTTGCTCCCTGTCACATAGCTCCTCCCTCTCCTCCTCCTCCTCCTCCTCCTCCTCCTCCTCCTCCAGGACACGCTCATTCTCTCCCTGTGGGTCCAGCCCCTCCCCTTCCTGTGGTAACTCCTCCTCTTCCTGCTCCAGCTGTAGTCTTCGTTCCTGTACCAGACTCATTCGCTCTCTGAAGCAGTCTGCTGACGAGGCCATGTCACCTGGGCTGCCAAAGTACTGCTCCCCCCTATACACACACACACACACACATACACACACACACGCACACACACACACGCTCATGCACACATGCACAAACAGAGAGAGAGAGGTGGCATTAAGCAAGGCCACTATCCTTAACTGTCATAATTCAACGTAAGTAGCTTGTGCCGTACCAGACAGCTACTAGAGCCTATGGCACATAGTGTGTGGAAAACACACAAGTAAAAAAATAAACTGAGATGTATGGTGGACCAAGCTAAGGAAACGTTACTGGTCCTGCATCAGATGCAAACAGTGACAGCATAACAAGACATTGTTATGGGAGAGCCTTTAATGTGTGCATGAAGGCTTCAAAAGTGAATGTGAGACTGTTTTGGGAATGTGAGTGGACTTTTTATTAGTGTGTGTGTTGGAGTAGTGGGTGTGAGAGTGTTTAGTAGTGAATGTGACAGGCAAGAATCAATTCTGGCCTAATCGGCACCTCGCGCACGTGTGTGTGTGTCTCACCCATCGGGGAAGATGACGGGTACAGTGAGTCTGTCCAGTAGAGTTTTCCCCAGCGCCTCCACCTCCGCAAACAACTCCTCCTCCACGGCAACCGGCTCCTCTGGCAGCTCGTCATTCTCCTGCAGCACCTGGAACACACACGCACACACGCACACACGCACAGGCAGTTTAAAACCAAAGACGTGTGTGTGGTAGTGTGTGTGTGTGTGTGTGGTAGTGTGTGTGTGTGTACCTTCTCGGCGGCGCAGTGGAAGGAGCAGGCCAGCTCCAGGCGGGCCAGCCTCTCGTCGGCAGTGACGCTGAACTGCTTCCAGAGCCGGTTGAGTCGGGGCAGGGTGTCTCCTGAGGAGCGCGTGGTGCAGCGGAGAGACTGGCACAGCACCACTGTGGCCTGCAGCAGCTGCCTGCCGTAGTCATACGTACTCTGTGGAGAGATACAGACCGGGGGGGGGGGGGGGTTATATACAGTATATACACTAGAGAGACACAGAGACTTCCTTCCCCTGTCTGCTGGCTGGGGTTAGGGGTTTCTCAGGGAGGCAGTGGTTGGAGAGGGAGCGTGGTCAGCTGACATAACATGATCTATATGAATTGGTCATGCCCACCCCCCCCAACCCCTCTCTGTGGATCCTGCTGACTTTACCATGTCATGCACTTACATTCTTTAGTTTAATAAACGTATTCTTGTTTGCATTTGGTTCTTGTGTGATTTCCCACCTTTCGTCATGGACCTAGAGTTCCAGTTCATGACTCAGTGTCTAAGTTAACTTCCTGTGTGGTACCTGTGCCACGTCAACAAACTTCCTGTGTTTGTCCAGCAGAGCCCTGGTCTCCTGAACGTCCTCTCCTAGTCTTGTGTGGGTCCTCAGCAAAGCCTCCAACAGCTCCCCCAGCCACTCCACCGCCTGCACACACACACACACACACACACACACACACACACACACACACACACACACACACACACACACACACACACACACACACACACACACACACACACACACACACCAGAGGGAGAGAGCGGAGCTTTAGAGCAGTGTTTCCTGTGGAGCAGCAGGAAGTAGGTCACAAAATGTAATTCCACCTGCTGTCCAATCATCATCTCTGCTTGATATATAGGTTATATATGTTCATTGGATCTAACTTTGGTTTAAGCTTAAGCACTTGTTACCCTGGCAACCAATGTGGCCACATTTTGAGCCAGCATGATAAAACCAAATGTTTTTATTATTATAAATGATCAATGTCTTTATATATGATTTTATATGATCAGTGTGTTTATATATAATTATATATGATCAGTGTGTGTTTATATATGATCACTGGGTGTTTAAATATGATCACTGTGTCCAATATGTCACTGACCTGAGAAGCGTCTTCTTCACATTTAAAGAGCTGGACCATCTGGAGCATCTTCAGTCTCCTGACATCTACCATGTCCTCACACCTACAACAACAACATCATCATCATCATCATCAATACATCTTCCATATCCACACACCTACAACAACATCATCATCATCATCATCATCATCATCATCAATACATCTTCCATGTCCACACACCTACAACAACAACAACAACAACAACAATACATCTTCCATGACCTCACACCTACAACAACAACAACAACAACAACAACAACAACAACAACAACAACAACATCATCATCATCAATACAGAGGTCATGGATAGGTTAAGATTTTGTTAAGATATGCTAAGGTTTTTTAATGTTATGTCTAAGTTATGATGAGGTTAGAGGTCAGAGGTTACAGGTTGTGTGTACCTCTGTTTGCGTAGCGCCACCTCCTCCATGTCGGAGTGGTTAGGGGTTAAGGTCAGAGGTTAAAGGTTGTGTTTACCTCTGTTTGCGTAGCGCCATGTCCTCCATGACTGAGTGGATGTGTTCCATGTTCTCCTTGTGGTCCTGGGGGGCCTGAGTTTCCTCACAGCAGGAGGTCTGGTTGGACATCTGCTCCATCAGGCTCTGTCCCTTCTCCTTCAGGCCCTGCAGGGCGCCCTCTGCAGGACACACAGGGCAGTGCACCACAGTCAAAATACTGAGACCCTTATAGAAAACCACAAGGCCCTCAAGGCGTGTGTAAGAGTGTGTGTGTGTGTGTGTACGAATACGAACTACATCATATGTGTTTATCTGTCTGCGTGCGCGTAAGAGATCCTGTGTGCGTGTGTGTGTAAGAGATTGATACTGTGTGCGTGTGTGTATAAGAGATTGATACTGTGTGTGTGTGTGTATAAGAGATTGATACTGTGTGTGTGTGTGTCCTCACCGACACTCTTGAGTTTCTCCTCTAGGTGTTTGAGGGTCTGCTGGATAGCAGCTCCGTCGGCAGGGGCAACGTCAGCACAGAGCATGCCCAGTAGACCGTCCAGCTGCTGTGACAGCTAGAGGAGACAGACAGGGGGCAATAGAGAGTTCAGCACTATCTACAAATGACCCTCCATGGCCACCGTACAGAGCTCAGGACTGTGTATGCGTAGGTGTGTGTGTGTGTGTGTGTGCGTGTGCTTACGTCCTGCGCGGTGCCATGGAAGTCGTGAGCTGCCTGCAGTACGTTCTGCCGGCTTTCCAGTTGAGACGCCTGTCTGTAGCACACGTCACTCAGCTGCTGCTGCAGGGCCTTCAGCTCCGCCTGCTCCTCTTCATCCCCACAGCTCAGCAACGCTGCTATCTGCTGGTTCAGCTCCACGTACACAGCAAACCACTCCTACACACACGCACGCACGCACGCACGCACGCACACACACACACCAGGTTACAGAGGAAAGGAGGGATATAGAGATGATGACTGGATAGCAGGATGGTGATCAGGTTCCTCTGTCTCCCTCTGCTGGCTACAGGTGGAATTACATTCTCTGACCTACTTCCTGCAGCTCCACAGGAAACACTGCTCTAAAGCTCCTCTCTCTTGATCTCTCTCTCTCTCTCTCTGTTCTATGTGTGTAACAGTGTGTGTATGTGTGTATGTGTGTGTGTGTGTGTGTGTGTGGTTCTCACGCTGTGCTGCGTCTCTATCTCCTCGTGTCTCTGCTGTAGAGCCTGTGATGCTCTGATGGAATCTCCAATGGCCCACTGGCTCCTCAACTGCTCCAGACCAGGTCCTTCCAGCCAGTTCACCACCTGCACACACACACACACACACACACACACACACACACAGACAGACAGACAGACAGACAGACAGACAGACACAGAGTTGTTAGCGACCTAGTTCACTAGATGCTCTATTCCACACACAGCCGAACAGAACTAAAACTAGGACACCCCCCCACCCCCCACCCCTGCTCTAATCCTATAGGCTTGCCACCATCTCCATCTCCATAGCAACCTCAGCTTCTCCACCTTCTTCTTCAGAATTAAACTAGTGTTAAAATACACACAGACACCGAGTGTCAGACATAGCTCAGCTCCATACAGGAAGTGAACCCAGACAGAGAGGAAGTGCACTGTGTCGACTGGAAGCTCTATAGCTAGGGGGATCTGTATGTGTATGTATGTGTGTGTGTGTGTGTGTGTGTGTGTGTACGTGGGGGAGAGTGCTGCATGACTGCACTTCCAAATGTGAGCGCGTGCTTCATGCATGTGTGTGTGTGTGTGTGTGTGTGTGTGTGTGTGTGTATGTGGGGGAGGATGCTGCATGACTGCACTTCCCAGTGTGTGTGTGTGCTTCATGCATGTGTGTGTGTGTGTGTGTGTGTGTGTGTGTGTGTGTTACCTGCATGACCTTGGTGTGGATCTCCTCCAGCTGGCAGCGCTTGCTCCTCTGCCGGCAGAGCTCCTGGTAGAGGGTGTACTGCTCCCTCAGGGAATCCAGCAGCTTCACCACCTGAGGCTGGGCCAGCAACTCCTCATCCATGGGGGACCAGGAGGAGCCTGCAGGAACACACCACAGTACTGACTTTACACACACACGCACACGCGCACACACACACACACACACGACCAGGAGGAACACAGTACTGATAGACACACACAGACAGACAGAGTTTCTGTACCTCCACCCTGCACTCCTCCTCCTCCTCCTCCTCCTCCTCCTCCTCCCTCTGAGCCGTTAAAGCGACGCTGCTGCAGCTCAGACAACAACTCATGACCTGGAGACAAGAGAGAGAGAGAGAGAGAGAGAGAGAGAGAGAGAGAGAGAGAGAGAGAGAGTGCGAGAGAGAGAGAGAGAGAGAGAGAGGTAACACAGAGAGAGAGGCTGGTGGAGTGGGCAGTACCAGAAACAGAGTGACTCGGTCTGATTCTGAGACAAAGCTCCTTTCACTGGCTGAGTGCACACACACACACGCTACTGTGCCACTGGAGAAACATTGTCATTGCAGTAAAAATCCTTCCATATACACAGAGTCACTGCTACAGAGCAGTTGCCCATCAGGACGCAACCATGGTGAAGTGTCAGTCAGTAACCGTGGAGATGTGACCTACCTGTCTGAAGAACAGTCTCTGGGTCCAATGATGGCAGGAAGTCACAATCTGGAGGCCTAGGGACAAGCAGGAGAACACCATTACACAGGGTCAATCTACAGACTCTAACACAAGGTCGGTCTACAGACTCTAACACAGGGTCAATCTACAGACTAACACAGGGTCGGTCTACAGACTCTAACACAGGGTCGGTCTACAGACTCTAGCACAGGGTCGGTCTACAGACTCTAACACAGGGTCGGTCTACAGACTCTAACACAGGGTCGGTCTACAGACTCTAACACAGGGTCGGTCTACAGACTCTAACACAGGGTCAGTCTACAGACTCTAACACAGGGTCAGTCTACAGACTCTAACACAGGGTCAATCTACAGACTCTAACACAGGGTCAATCTACAGACTCTAACACAGGGTCAATCTACAGACTCTTGCACAGGGTCGGTCTACAGACTCTAACACAGGGTCAGTCTACAGACTTGTCTGAGAGGTCACCTGTCCTTGTCCATCTGGTTGATCTTCTCACTGTCATTGATGAGGGCCAGCTCGTCCAGCAGAGAGGAAGACTCCCTGGTGAACTTCTCAAACACCTGTCAGGTCAACAGAGACATCATCATCATCATCATCATCATCATCAACAACAACAACAACAACATGAAGAAACTACACTATCTAATCTGTCTCCGTGCTGGGGGTGTGGTGTCCTCACCAGTCTCTTGTTCAGCCAATCCATGTGGTCGTAGTCCAGACTTCCTGCAAACTCATCAGTCAGCTGACACGGTTCAATGTAACGGGTCAGCTTATTGGCCGAGACCAAGATCACCTGATCAGAGGAGTGGAGAGGACAGTATTTCAATACATTCTTGTCTCACTTACAACCTATCATCACACTCTCACTCTGTTGATCACTCTTTCTCACTCTGTTAAATGAAACTATTGCCTGAGTAATTTACCAAAAACATACATTTCTAGATGTTAACGAGAGTTTTAACATTCAGATCAGTTGATCTACATAGTGAGGTATTACACCGGGACAAATCCCTTCCCCTCCAAATCTTTCTGGAGCTTTCTCTCTCCACAACGTGGTGGCTGGGAAGAGTTCCACACGCACACTTTACCCAAATCCACATTTTAATCCAGGTTTTAATCCCGGACCAAAAAAAGCAACTTTCAACATCAGGTTCAGTGAGCTATGCCACAGCTGTGTGTGTGTGTGAGTGTGTGTGTGTGTATAGAGTGTGTGTGCGCATTAGTGTGTGTGTGTGTGCGTGCGTGTGTGTAACCCTCTGGATAGGATCACTGTGTATATCTCACTGTAACAAACCAAAGCTGACGTGCAGTCTGATATTTTCTCTCTCTCTCTCTCTCTCTCTCTCTCTCTCTGTGTGTGTCTCTGTCTCCCTCTCTCTCTCTGTGTGTAACTGAAAGTAGGTCACACACACAGGTCATAATAGCCATCTATGTTTCCTTATTAGCTCTACTGCACTGGCAAACAGCTTCATCTACCTCCTCCTCCTCCTCTACCTCTCCTATCTCTCCTCCTCTACCCCCTCCTCCCCTCTGCCCTCTCTCTCTCTTTCACAGAGCCATCTGTTCTGAAACTGGAATTATTGAGCAGGCTAGAGGGGACAATTGGCCCAAATCAAAAGACACACACAAATACATACACACACACACACACACTCCTAAGGGGGAGCCTGCTGAAGACTGTGAAGCTATTGTTCTTCAGGAGCTTTAGACTGCGCAATGCTGTTGCCAGGCAACGTGGCACTTTGTGCGCACGTGTGCGTGTGTGTAGAGTGGAGAGTTCTGAGCACCAGGCCACACACAGACATGTTCTTCATCTCTGCTTCTTTCTCTCCCCATCACCACTGATCCACACTCCCCTGTGTTAACCTGGGGTGGTAGTGGCCCTAAACAAGGACCCATGCAGACTTGAATTAAGCTGGACTGTTCCACAGGGAGGGGTAGGGGGGTCATGGTGTCAGCCCTCAGTGACTCCTTCTCTGGTTCAGAAATCTTACATCACCCCTAAGGTGTAACATTGGAGATGACCAGGGTGATGTAACCATGGAGATGTAACCACGGTGATCCCTGAGCGTTGAAGCTGCTGGGAGTTCACCTCTGAGCAACCTCTCTCACACACACTACATACACCCAACACAAAGACAAACACACACACACACACACACACACTCTCTCTCTCTCTCTCTCCCCCTCCCTCTACTCCAGTGCAGTCTTACCTCAAAGCCCAGGCGGTCCTTCTCCTTCCAGAAGCAAAAGTGGGTCACTTTCTTATCCCAGAATTCATCTGGCTTCACCACACACACCAACGAAACCTCAGCCGGGATAACGTTCTGTAAACACACACACACGAGAATATACAAAATATAAACACCACGTTACCTAAAGCAGAGCGTTCACACACACACACACACACACACACACACGCACACACACAGAGTGAAGATCAGAGGCCGGCTTTATGAACAGCCTCTGATTGCAGTCATGTGATGTAGATTAACAAGGGTGGGGGGGTGGGGCTTGATTAATGGAGCAGGGAGAGCCAGGAGTCATGTGATGTAGATTAACAAGACAGAGAGACGGACGGGGGACGGACGGACGGACGGACGGACGGTAACCAATCTATAATGAGCTGAGCTGTTCATTCACTAATCACCCATTGGCTGAGGTTGCAGACTGGTACACTATCAACCTGCAGCATGTTAGCCCTGCAGCCAATCAGATGTTTGTACACTGGAGCCCCACTGTTAATCAGGGCATGACGTATTAAGGGGTGTAAAGAACGTTTACATGTCCCTGCATGAACCACAACACTAATTCTATATACACGGACTCACTGAAAACATTTAATGAATTATTATAGTTTATTGTTATTCCTTGAAGAAAGTTGTGTCACAGTAAAGGAGGTCCTACCTGCAACATGAGTGTCAAAGTAAAAAAGGTCCTACCTAAACCCAGAGTGTCACAGTAAAAGAGGTCCTACCTGCAACATGAGCACCACAGTCTTAACAATGGTCCACTGAGACTTGCGTCCGTCCACGATGACAGTGAAGCCTCTGGCCTTGCACTTCTCACTGCAACACACACACACACACACACACACACACACACACACACACACACACACACACAGAGGTAAGGAGGAGGTAGGATGGCCTGGGGATGCTGAGCAGGTAGGTGTGTGTATGTGTGTGTGTGTGTGTGTGTGTGTGTGCGTGCGTGTACCTGGGGATGCTGAGCAGGTAGTCCAGAGTGGTGCTCAGCTCCTCCATGCTGGGGTGTTCTGTACAGAGCGGGATGGTCAGGATCAGACCACTACGACGATCCTTACCCCCTGACAGAGAGAGACAGAGAGAGAGAGAGAGAGAGAGAGAGAGAGGTGGAGAGGCAGAGAGAGAGAGAGAGAGTTAGTACAAGTAGAACAGGGGTAGAATCTGATCCTGGAGCAGTCTGTCCTCTGGTCCTGGTTTCCAGCCCAACATCCCGCCCTCCAGACAGCCAATCACAGCCCGGTAAACAGTGCAGCAGCCAGAGGCCTGTACATGATGATGGGACTACTCTTCTTTTCCCTCTCACGCTCGCTCGCTCGCTCTGTCTGTCGCTCTGTCTGTCTCTCTCTCTCTCTCTCTCTCTCTCTCTCTCTCTCTCTCTCTCTCTCTCTCTCTCTCTCTCTCTCTCTCTCTCTCTCTCTCTCTCTCTCTCTCTCTCTCTCTCTCTCTCTCTCTCTCTCTCTCTCTCTCTCTCTCTCTCTCTCTCTCTCTCTCTCTCTCTCTCTCTCTCTCTCTCTCTCTCTCTCTCCTCCCCCTTTCCCTCCCCCTCTCCAACTCCCTCACCCCCCCGTTTCTCTCTCTCTCCTACTCCCTCACCCCCCTCTCCCACTCCCTAACACCTCCCCCACTCCTGGCTGGATAATGAGATGTTTCTCCTACTCAGAGCAGTAAGCAGAGAGGAGAGAGTCCATCTTAGACCTCCCAGTCCACATCACTGTCCCAGTGCTGACCAGTCACCCAGGTCCCTGTGCTGTACTGTCTGTCTGTGTGTTTGTTTGTGTGTGTGTGTCCCTGACAAGGTGGTTTAGTCAGCAACTCTGCTGTCTCTGATTGAAAGGAGCCTGAAACGACCTTCAGCACGCGCGCGCACGCACGCACGCGCACACACACACACACACACACACACACACACACACACACACACACACACACACACACACACACACACACACACACACACACACACACACACACACACACACACAGACACACACACAGACAGATTCATTATACTGCTATCCATTATCCCTCTTCATTCTCCATCCCTCCCTTCTCTCTTTATCTCTTCCACTCTCTCAATTCGTGCCTCTCTGACCAAATCTCCATTTCTCCTTTTGATGTGTCATGGATAATTTCAATCTATAACAGAAACTAACCAATTAAACAGATGGAATAAACAAGCAATGATCAATTACAATTTCATTGATTCCTACAGAGTCAGAGTCAGAGTCTGTACACAGAGAAATTATTACAGTCAATTCAGTCTAACGACATAGTAAGTTCTAATTGGTTGTCATGGTTGACATGATAATATTGTCTTAAACTAAACAAATCATCCCATCGGTCAAGAGGGAACACGTGTTAACTCTCAGTATCGAAAAAGACACGTACACATATCTGCATGTTATGGCGGAGACACACTCAAAAGCACATGCTATCTTGTTGGTGACCTGGCCTTCCATCTGACCCTTACCCCACATTGGACCAACAGCTTAGGCTTGAACATCCATGAAGATGCCAAAATGTCCGTTATAGGTGCTAGTGTGTGTGGTAGTGTGTGTGTGTGTGTGTGGGGGGGGGGGGGGTTGTCTATGTGTGCGTGTGTGGTAGTGTATGTGTGGTAGAGTGTGTGTGTGTGTGTGTGTGTGTGTGGTGGTGTGTGGATGGAAGTGTGTTTGTATGTGGATGGTAGTGTGTGTGTGTGTGTGTGTGTGTGTGTGTGTGTGTGTGTGTATGTATGCAGTACTGTATGGGTGGAAGTGTGTGTGTGTATGTGGATGGTAGTGTGTGTGTGTGTGTGTGTGTGTGTGTGTGTGTGTGTGTGTGTGTGTGTGTGTAACCTGAGAGGAAGGCCAGCCTCTTCTTCAGCAGGGGCAGGATGTTGGTGGCCTCGGTGTTACTCATGTCTGGAGCAGGACGGGACCACAGGGGGGCACGCTGACCTCTGACCCCGCTAGGGCTCCACTCAGACACAGCTCTCTGGAGACATGACACTCTGCAGACAGACAGACAGGCAGACAGTTATTATACTAAGACACCTTTACAAAGGGTTTATAGACAGACAGACAGACTGTTATTATACTAAGACACCTTTACAAAGGGTTTATAGACAGACAGACAGACTGTTATTATACTAAGACACCTTTACAAAGGGTTTATAGACCCTGAGGAGAAAAGGAGAGGAGAGGAGAGGAGAAGAGAGAAGAGGAGAGGAGTCTTATGTCAGTAATGCTGATGTAGGACAGCTGACCTCAGGTCAGTGCTGCTAGTGTGGCGAGCCTCCATTAGCTGATTACACTGCAGTGGGACCAGCCAGGCTGCCAGAGCTCCTTCACGGTCCAGTCAAACAGCAACATAAACGGTTCTAAACTGCTCCTTTTAACAGTCAGACACCCAGGGGTTCAAACTAACATACTACACTGATGGATTTTTCAGTTAGCGGCAGTCAGACAAAAACTAGTGGCAGCCCTTTTTGAAGTATTTTATGTGAAATTAACGTACAACGTATGTAATAAGACAATACTATACCGTGCCAGAGACAGAGATAGAAATGCTGCCAGTGATGTAGTTCAAAGGAGGATAATAAAAAATCAAGCAAAGTTGGCCAACTGTTTGACTAAAATATGACTTTAGGATTTTAATAATAAAAATAATGGGGGAAGAAACACCAACGAAAATAAAGTGAAAGCACTGCCACCAATATTTATTTTGGTTGCAGTGGACAGATGTTTGGTGGCAGCATGGAGCCCTGACACCTCTAGATCCCAACCACACCAAAGTCAGCATTAACCACAGTGAGGCCCTTAGCAAAGACTGGGGCAGGAGAGAGAGGCCCTCATCAGACAGACATAGAGAGACAAGCAGGAGAGAGAGGCCCTCATCAGACAAACAGAGAGACTGGAGCAGGACAGAGAGACAGGATGCTATAAATAGAGTAAGGCTGTGGTGATTGACACTGCGAGGCACCGCGTGAGATCGAATATAAGATATTAACTCCACTTGATAGAGGTAATTACAAACAAACAAATAAATAAATAAACAAACAAGCTGACACAAGGCGAGCTCTGAGTCTGAGCTGTTTTAAAGTTGCTGATTTAAGAGGACTGTGTTTGTCGTATACTGCACCAGACCGCATATTGATTACATTTTCAATGACACGTTGACCAAGATGAGGTGGGCTTCTGTTTAGGCTATAGCCCCCGACGCGAGCTGCACGTGATAATAAAAGATAGCTAAGTTACATTGCGACTGTAATCATTTGTCTCGTTGTTTTTATCCTATGTTTATATTAGATGGAAACGAATTGATTGAATAACCGAAACAGTATAAAATACTTAAAAGCCAGAACAAGGCGAGAATGCTAGCCGACCACTATGGCTGCCATGCAGCCTCGCCTTACGGCTTCAGAACGAACACTTTTCTAACATGTTAAAACGTAAGCGATATGCAAACACATCTTTGCAATAAGTAGCCGCTTTCAACCAAACAACTATTTACCCCGTAGCTCGACCACGGCACTGTAAGAAAGAGTGGAAAAGCCTAAACGTATGTTAGTTGGCCGTAAAGCGTTACTGCTGCAGCTGCATGCAGCAGACACAATGACCCATATTTTAACGGGATCAGTATCCGCCCCAATAAACTGTATTATAATCCCGACTTTCTATCAAATCAATAAAAACGAACGGGAGGTGTTTTTACTTACCTAAAGAGTAGAAACGATATGACACACCGTAGATAGTCAGAGTTTCGATGTTATTTTATACTGGTGTGCAGATCCGTTGTCTCGCTCCCTAGCACTCCCTTCAAATCCTGGTTTTCCCAGAACCTGCTCCTGTAATTGTCAAAATCTACTTGATCGTTAGACAGACTGTCACATATACTGCGCCATTTTAACTCTCATAACAGGCCTGCTAAAGTTGCTTTTTACAGGTCAGTTAGTTATTAGTTAGGGTCGTTGTTTCAACGGGCTGCAGAGACTGTGGGTCTCGGTGTCGGGGGTTGGCCGATAGTGTGAGGCCCCTCCCTTTGGTACAGTGAGGGCCGCATCTAACCGCAGGGGAGAGTGGACGGTTCCATTCAAATCCTGTCGGTGAAAAATACATATGGAAACAGTGTATCAAATCTTCAGTGAAAGTTGCAATGCCCTTGAAACGGAGTTGTCCATTTTCCCCGCAAAATGTAGTTTATCCCCGTAGCTGGATATGATTCCATGCATTCATACATTTCTTTATTAAACACCACCGTAAAAACGTAGGATAACTTTCGGTTGTGAAAAAAGTGGTAGATCATTCAAGTTTTTTAAATGGCAAGGATTTTAGTATTGTATTTAGTATTGTTTAAGCACATCTGCACGCTTCAGCCTGAAATAGAAGAAATTGCCACGTTAATTATATGGTTTTCAGCGCCCCTAGTGGAGGGAACGTTTTATTTTCATCAAGAAAGTTTAATTTCTAACAACAATTGAAAAAAACAAGAACGATCAAAGTGCTGTATAGCTTCAACAGTCTCACAACTGTATTTTCCATCACAACCAGAGACAATGTGAACGTGGTATGGTCATTTGTATAAAATGGCGCTTGTAAGAATATATGTTTGAAGAGGTTGATGCTTTCTTTCGTTAAGTGTATTGAGAATTTTCTGATAGATACATTTTGAAACAGGAATGACAACACATTGACTCCAAACCTTCATTCACGCTTATATATTTATTTTGATGTAATGTTTCAAGACAACCACTAGATGTCACTGTATGTCCAGGTTTACGCCAGAGAAGGTAGCTAGCAGGGGGTATAAATGTCACACTTGTCTCGGGTGGCCGTCCAATCTGGATTCTGGTCGCCTCATCTTCACGCCGTGACACCGCTCTGTATGAAAGCCTGGACAATGTTAAAAAATAACTAAATAACTAAATAAATAAAGTTGATGGAAGAGTAGGACGATCGTTTTTTTCTTTTTTGTATAGTTACCACCAATTATTATGACATAGGTGTTCTGGTTATAGGTGGGTGGTACAACGTTGGTAAAACAAATTATTTAATTGATAATGAATTGAAGAATATGTGGAGCGCCAACAGATTCAGCGGGAAAGGACCGCGACGGCTGCCCGCAGCTGGCACTGTTTAATTCTCATGTTCGGCCAGTTTAATACCGAAATGGTAAAGACAGACTCCAACGTCCACATACCGACCCATGCATGATCAGTGAGTGAGAGCAATGAAAGTAGAAGTTCTATTTACGTGAACACACTAGAGAAGACCTTTGCAATTGTCTCCTCATATACATGATGTGAACCATTTATCCAAGGTATACTTTATTAAAATAAATTTCTGAGCACAGTTGTATTACATTTCGTTATGTCTAGTGGGGTTTGCTTGCACATCGGAGGATAGGAAGAGTCAAGAGTGTGTTTGTGTGTGTGTGTGTGTGTGTGTGTGTGTGTGTGTGTGTGTGTGTGTGTGTGTGTGTGTGTGTGTGTGTGTGTAGTATGTGGGCTACATCTGTGCAGGCAGCAGAGTTCAGAAGTGTCCATTTGCTGGATAAACGTGTAGGTGGTTTATGCATGCAGTAAAGCCTACACAGGGCGTGACTAATAGCTGTGACGGTTTTAGAAACACCTCTTCACTGTAACATTGCTGTGAGGCATTTCACCACTGGAGAGTAGAACACGGGTCTCAAACACTTTCACAGAAAATAAGGAAACAACCAACAAGAGCAGAGCAGAAAAGGAGAAGAGAGTGCTCATATGCTTGAGTGGTTTTGAACAATCCCGTTGGTCATTTTCTCTTTTTCTTTCTGCCCATCTGTTTCAAACTCTATTCATATACGCTCTACGTACACTTTTATTAGTTAATATTAATTTACCCTGTTTACTGCTCTTTATATTTAAAAAGTGTCACGTAAGTGTATTTGTATATGTTGCTATTCATGTTCACACATAAAGCTGCTGCTGAAGACACGGTTAAGTGCAGAGGTCAGATCAGGGCTTTGACAGGATCCTCTACAGGGTGTGTGTGTGTGTGTGTGTGTGTGTGTGTGTGTGTGTGTGTGTGTGTGTGTGTGTGTTGTTCCTCCTGATATTTCCAGCCAGCCTGGCAGAGTGCTGATGAAGAGATCAGTCTGTCAGGGAGAGAGAGGTTGATAACCTGGGAGACCCATATCCTGTGTCCGGTAAGCTCTGTGTATGTCTGTATGTGTGTGTGCATGTGTTTGTGTGTGTTGTGTGTGTGTGTGTGTGTGTGTGTGTAGCTGGGGTCTACTGTGGACAGTGTGCGCTGTTTCATAGGCATTCTGCCGCCTGCTGGGCGGTTCACTGCACTATGTGTGTATGTGTGTGTGTGCGTGTATGTGTGTGTCTCTGCTCTGTGTGTAACTATATATCCTCCGGCCCCTCCAGCTCTCTGATGACGGCTGCCTTGTTATTTTTGGCCCCAAGGTCAAAGTTATTTGGAGAGAGATGTTTAGGGCTGGCGCCAGGAAACAGAGAGGGGTTACTATGGAGATCACTAGCAGCATCCATTTAAACATCTTCAGATTGGTGAGGCCACACCCTTGGGCTTACCAAAGTTGAACTCTATGTACAGGCTTTTCCTATGTCAGTTGGTTAGGTGATGACCCCGGGCTTAACAAAGTAGAACTCAATATAAAGGCTGGTCCTAGGTCAGTTGGTTAGCAGATGACCCTGGGCTTACCAAAGTAGAACTCTATATAAAGGCTGGTCCTAGGTCAGTTGGTTGGGTGATGACTCTCGGATTAGGTTTGTTTAATAATACAAACTCAGAGTGAAAGGGTGAAATAAGTAATTGACTGTACAGAGAAAGAGGCAAATAAGTAATTGACCGTACAGCAAGAGAGAGAGAGAGGGAGAGAGAGTAGAGAAAGGGACCATGGTGCTTTAGGCGTTAGATGGAACCATTGAAGGATTTGAAAATCAACATGACAACTCAATCAAAACGGCATCAAAAACCCAATGGGAAACAGGGAAGCGTTAAAACGTTTTATTACACAAACCAAATGTGTCAGCAACCCAAACCGGATGATAAAACATCTAGCTTTTTATCTAACATAAAACCAGAGATGCTATTTGTTGGCATAAAAATAATCTAAGAATAAATACTGTACATGTAAAACAAGATGATCTATTAAAGGGACAGTTCACACTTTCCCCTTTACCTCTCAGGTCTCCACTCTAACATGACCGTACTTTATTACACATGATATAGTTTCAGTTAGCCATGGAAAATGAAGAGGTTATTTAGGTGAAACTCTTTAAATATGTGGCTTTGTAAGAAATAAGTTATTTAATCTACAGACAGTTCTCTAATACTATAAAGATGAAGAACATGAGCTCAGTGTTCCAGTGGATTGCTTCTAACTCTGCTGGCTCCGTGTCTCCTCCAGAACCTCAACCCTCTTTGATGAGGGGCAGAGCTGGACTCACTGCTTTGAGGAGGTGCAGAGCTCTGTCCTCCTTTAGACTGTCCTCACTGCTTTGAGGAGGTGCAGAGCTGTCCTCATTGCTTTGAGGAGGTGTAGAGCTGTCCTCATTGCTTTGAGGAGGCCCAGAGCTGTCCTCACTGCTTTGAGGAGGTCTAGAGCTCTGTCCTCATTGCTTTGAGGAGGTCCAGAGCTCTGTCCTCACTGCTTTGAGGAGGTCCAGAGCTCTGTCCTCACTGCTTTGAGGAGGTCTAGAGCACTAGACTCACTGCTTTGAGGAGGTGCAGAGCTGGGCATGGAGAGGAGACAGTCTATTAAGCTGCGGCCCCAGTATTGCTAATAGGAAGATCAATAAACAAACAAACTGACAGACACAACATCCAGAGCAGACAGAAGAAACACCTTATTGCATCAGGAAGCCGTTTGTGACATCATCATTACATCATAATGCTAGATATGGCTGGGCTCACCTCACTCTGCCAATTCACACTGGAACATGAATTATCTCATAACACACTGTGCATGATCATTTCGACACACTGGAACATGAATAATCTCATAACACACTGCACGATCATATCAACATGAATAATCTCAGACCTGGGAAAATAAATGCAGACTTAGCTATCTGTCAGGTAGACAGGTTATAATTGAACGGGAAGGCCTACTTTGGGAAATAGTGTTCAAATGTGCGTCAAGTTCATTCAAACAAAGAGATTAGTGAAGCTCGTTTGTCCCCAGGTTTGATTTCTCTCACTTCCTCTTTCACCAGCACCGTATAATACTGTAGTTTCACACTGACACACACTGACACACCCTCCAAATATATCAGGTTTCCATTCCAAAACTTGGATGCAATTTCTGACTACCTGACAATAAACATTGCATATATTGAGTATTTTAATATCCGCGGTATTCTTTCATTAAGATGACATTATTGTGTTGTATCTGACGAGGTCACCATCAAACCCTGCTAAGTCAGAGAGGGTTCATTCTTCAGAATAGTCACATAGAAGAGTCACAAGTTTCATTTACATTTTTTTCAATGTGATTTATACTGACTTAGCATGTTTTGATGGTCATTATTTTGAGTGGAACGTCACCTTTAAGTGTCATAGTGCCAAGGGGAATAACTAGTTTTTGTTTTTATGAGTAAGTGGCTTCTCAGGCTCTGCTCGAGGCCTCGTGGTGTAACTCTATAATGGAACCTCTTACAGCAAGGGGCTAGAGACGCTGAAATGATAACCTGCTGCTTCTCAGACTGTGGAAGGGCTGGACCATGGACTTTCATCTCTTCCTTCCTAAAAAGTCTCCTTTCTAGGAACAGTATTAATCAACAAAGCTTCCTTTGGCATAATATGTAAATGCTTTATATAAAGCTTTCTTTAGTATGATATAAACCAAATCTTCTGTTTATAGAAATACCAAGTTGACTGCTTAAACTCATCTGTGAACCACTAAGATGTCCAGATCCACAGTCTGAGCACCACTGCTACAGGAGACACACACACACGCACGCACGCACGCACACACACAAACACACACACACACAGATAGCTGGCAGATAGATGACAGACAGACATACAGAGAGAGAGAGAGAGTGAGAGCAATAAATGTGTTTGTTTGTCAGGAAGACCGGGATTATTCAAGTCATTCAGGAAGGATTGATGCTTTGAACTCTAGAATATGCATATTGACAGTTACATTTACACAAACACATTCTGGTGGGCCAGTGGATAGCCTGATCCCAAACCAGAAAACAGTCTGGTCTGAAACCAAATAAGCTGGTAGACCAGGAGATAGCCTGATCCCAAACCAGTAAATAGTCTGTAGTCCTATAAGGCCAGCGGACTGGCTGATACTCCTTGGAGACAGATAGCTGCGACATCAACAACAACAGGAAGTACACACACTCAGCTTTGACATCAAATGCACTTGAGAGTGCAGATTCAGTATGTAGTGGAGAAGGAAGTCTTAGTGCACTCTAAAGAAGACTGTTTCAGTGTCCCCCAGAAGAAGACTGTTCCAGTGTACCCCAGAAGAAGACTGTTCCAGTGTCCCACAGAAGAAGACTGTTTCAGTGTCCCCCAGAAGAAGACTGTTCCAGTGTACCCCAGAAGAAGACTGTTCCAGTGTCCTACAGAAGAAGACTGTTCCAATGTCCTACAGAAGAAGACTCTCCTCCAGAAGAAGCCTGTTTCAGTGTCATACAGAGGAAGACTGTTCCAGTGTCCTCCAGAAGAAAACTTTGAATCAGTAGTGAAGGGCAGAGGGAGGGGGGGCACTGAGACTGGCTGGCTGGCTGGCTGGCTGGCTGGCTGGCTGGCTGGCTAATTGACTGACTGACTGACTGACTGACTGACTGACTAGTACAGTAACAGACAGAAGAATGTGTGTGGGAGAGACTAGCAGTCAGGGCTGGGGAGGAGTGTTGAGCCAGCAGGAAGCAGAAACAGTTAGCTGGAGCTGGAGCTGAGCACTGGAGAGAGGCTGGTCCAGGATGGAGGCTCAGCAGGCAACTATGAAGGTGTTGCTCCTCCTCTTCCAGGCAAGAGATGAGGGGTCAATAGGGAGCAAACAGGATGGACCCAGAGGAGGCTCTGATGGGCCCAGGGGCACGGAGGAAGGAGGCCTGGAACAGAGAGGGGCTGGGCCGCGGGGCGAGGGAGAGGGAGGGAGACAGGGGGGAGGGAGGCAGAGAAAGGGAGGAGACGGAGGACGGGCAGAAAGGAGAGGAGAGGAAGCCTGGAGAGACGGGCGTCACCATGTCCTTCTGAAGAGCCAGCTTAGCCTAGGGACACACAACAACAACAGCCTGAAGTGAGTAAACACACCACAACAACAACAACAACAACAACAGCCTCAGGTGATGAAACACACAACAACAACAGCCTGAGGTGATGAAACACACAACAACAACAGCCTCAGGTGATGAAACACACAACAACAATAGCCTGAGGTGAGTAAACACACAACAACAACAGCCTGACGTGAGTAAACACGCAACAACAACAACAACAACAATAATAACAATAGCCTCAGGTCAGTAAACAAGCAACAACAACTAGTCAACACACAGACCGACAGACAGACAGACAGACAGACAGACAGACAGAGATAGATAGAGAGATAGACAGACAGACAGACAGACAGACAGAGATAGATAGACCGACAGACAGACAGACAGACAGACAGACAGACAGACAGACAGACAGACAGAGATAGATAGAGAGATAGACAGACAGACAGACAGACTGAGATAGATAGATAGATGTACTTACTGTCATGGTGGTGGAGCTGCGTTGCTGTTTGTTATAAGGACTGTATTTAGGCTTCATAGGTTTACCAGCCACTCTGTCCTTATGCCTCCTGCTGGAGATGTGCTGCAACAACAACAAAAACAATAATCAATCACCATCCATACATCCATGAGCTATACCGCTTATCTTATGCAGGGTCGCGGGGGGGGCTGGAGCCTATCCCAGCCGACACAGGGCGAGACCCTGGACAGGTCACCAGTCTATCACAGGGCCGACACATAGGGACAGACAACAACTCACACTCACATTCACACCTACGGACAATTTAGAGTCACCTGCAAGTTTTTGGACTGTGGGAGGAAACCGGAGTACCCGGAGGAAACCCACGCAAACACGGGGAGTACACACAAACTCAGGTGGGGATTAAACCCAGGACCTTCTTGCTGTGAGGCAACAGTGTCTCAGTTAATCACCAGTATAGAAAATCAGCATTGTGACAGTCTACCTGTCTGACGTGACATCTACCTGTCTACCTGTTTGAGGTGACTGTCTACCTGTTTGAGTTGTATCTCTCAGGTGACTGTACCTGTTTGAGTTGTATCTCTCAGGTGACTGTACCTGTTTGAGTTGGGTGACTACCTGTTAGAGTTGTATCTCTCAGGTGACTGTACCTGTTTGAGTTGTATCTCAGGTGACTGTACCTGTTTGAGTTGTATCTCTCAGGTGACTGTACCTGTTTGAGTTGTATCTCAGGTGACTGTACCTGTTTGAGCTGTATCTCTGAGTTGACGTGGACGTCACAGATCTGACAGTGGAAGGTTTTGTTCTGGAGCCCAGAACCCTTTACGGTGGCCATACTGCTCTGGACCTTCAGCTTGGCTCCGACCCGTGGGTAGGCTTTGATTGGACCGGTGCCAGTCCCGGCCTCCAGCATGGTCTTGTGCTTAGAACCTACCAGGAGAAAAACCCAGAACCATCAGAACACACACACACACACACACACACACACACACACACACACACACACACACACACACACACACACACACACACACACACGCACAGTCAGGGAGGTCCAGATGATCCGTGGTTCTGGTTCTTACCTGTGTTGTGGGCCTCCAGCTGAGACAGAGAGTTAACAGCCACTTTACACAGAGAGCAGTACAGCAGCTTCTTAGCCTTCTCCTCCTCTGACTCTGCAGACAGGGAGGCCGGGGTCTGGGCCTGGGGGACTGGGGTGGGTGCTCCAGGAGAGGGGCTCCATGTCTGTGGTCCTCTGGTGGGGGAGAGGGTGGAGGTGGGTTGGGGGTTGAGCCCTGGAGGAGTGGAGGCCGAAGGGGGGCTGGCTGGTTGGGGGTCACACCCTGGTCTACAGCTGCTGGGGGAGGAGGAGAAGAGGCATGCTCTGGGAGCAGATATGACCTCTAGACTGGGGAGGCTGTCTGGAAAGAGAGGAAGGGATGGAGGGAAATGGAGAAAGGAAGAGAAGGCCTTCGTTAGTGTTAGCGAGAGCAAGGATGATGTGAAGTCACTGAGTAACGTGAGGAGGAGTACAGGCCGGGTCCTGTCGTGGTCTAAACCCGGCGCTCGCTGTCTACTGTGGTAATGAGCCGTTGTCTTAGCAGAGACAGTAGAAACAAGGCTCTGCTTTTATTTGGAAATACCACAACTGAACAAACAGAAACCATGTGCTCCCAAAACCCATAGATACATGTAGTAGACAAACAACTACAGGGATGGTCTACTGAAATGTTTCCAGTACTAACCTATCTGATTGGCTGCGTCGCAGGCTGCTAACGTTAAACTGCTGGTGTTGCCTGTCGCGTTAGCCAGGCTGGTGTTGCTAGCAGCGTTAGCGAGGCTAGTGTTGCTGGCGCTGTTAGCCTGGTTGGTGTTGCTAACCGCGTTAGCCAGGCTAGTGTTGCTAGCGCCGTTAGCCTGGCTGGTGTTGCTAGCGCCATTGGCCTGGCTGGGGCAGCCGTCCCCGGCAGCAGGAAGTGTCTTGTTCTTGGTCTTACTGCCGTCTTGAGCCTTCAGCTTCTTGGCGTGTTTACTGCCTCTGTAGTGGGCCTCTGCTTGGCTCTGCAGGGAAACCGAGCACAGCTTTACATTACACATTACACCTAGCATTAAAAATTCAACATTACACTGAGCATTGAACATTACACAATAAACTTAGCATTAAACATTACACTTAGCGCATTTAACATTACACTTAATTAAACATTAAACTTAGCAGTAAACATTACACATTACACTTAGAGTTAAACATTAAACTTAGCATTAAACATTACACTTAGCTCAGTAAACATTACACTTAGCACACTTAGCATTAAACATTACACATTACACTTGGCAGTAAACATTATAAATAACATTTAGCATTAAACATGAAACATTATGCTTAGCATAATCATTACACATTACTCTTAAGAGTAAACATTACACTTTACACATGTATGTTACACATTACATTTACACAAACATTACAGGCATAAAGTATACAGTGCATTTCTACACATGTTTAGACAGCTCTCATTCACAGCACACACACACACACACACACACGAACATGACACACTCATGCATTCTCACACACACACACACACACACACACACACACAATTCAGTTTCCCTGAATAGCCCAGTAGGTACCTAAAATTGGGTGACAAATCCTACTATCATGTAAATGTCTGTCTTAGTTCAGCCTATGGTGGCAGGTGTATTAAAGTCTGCACACTCAACTGTGGTTCATTCCTAATCAGATCAAGCAGCTATCACTGTAATCAAGACTTAATAATGTTCACAAGGGCTGTATACATACTGGCTCCAACCCAAACCCTAATCTCAAACCTGTTTGTGATTGGCTCTAACCCTAACCCTAACCCTAATCCCAAACCTCTGTTTGTGATTGGCTCAAACCCTAATCCAAAACCTCTGTTTGTCATTGGCTCTAACCCTAACCCTAATGCCAAACCTCTACTTGTAATTGGCTCTGCACGAGAACCAGACCTGACGCCAATCATCAACCAATCAGAAGCAGACGCAGGCAAGGGTCATCTGGTGGTCAGATGAAAACCTAGGATCTCCAAAAAGACTAAAACAACTTTTCATATTCAGTTTGAAGTTTGAACATTGGAGTTGTAATGATTTCGTTACAGTGTTAATGTACAGCTAGACTCAAATGAACCAGTCAGGTTCTGCATAGGTACTACATCTGCCTACCCAATATCTATCACATACACAAACACACACAGTGCTTACGTCTGAGTTGAAGCGGAGCTGGCAGACGTTGCAGGAGATGACCTGTTTCTTGCGGGGAGGCAGAGACACTCCAAAGGTGTGGTTGATAACGGCCTTCTGAACAGGGTCCATCTAGAGGGAAACACAGGGGACCGCTTAGACTGACGCACCACACAGAGGTGGGGACAGGTTAGGCTGACGCACCACACAGAGGAGGGGACAGGTTAGACTGATGAACCACACAGAGGAGGGGACAGGTTAGACTGATGAACCATACAGAGGAGGGGACAGGTTAGACTGACGCACCACAGAGAAAGCTAAACAGGTTAGACTGACAGACCACACAGAGGAGGGGGCAGGTTAGACTGAAGCACCACAGAGAAAGCTAAACAGGTTAGACTGAAGCACCACAGAGAAAGTTAAACAGGTTAGACTGCCACGCCACAAAAAGGATCCAGGTCCATTTGATAGTGACACTGTCCGAAGTGGAGGGCCTTCTACCATGTTTGGCTTTTAATGCTAATGTAATCTCTTTCTGACACGCACACACACACACACCCAGGAAGTGAAAGGAGTCAGCAGCCAATCCACTTAGACCAGTGGTTCCCAATCCAGTCCTCAAGTACCCCCCGCCATACCAGGAATTTGATCTTCCCCAGCGCCAGTCAGTCTAGTCTTGCTGTAGGTGACTAAATAGACCAGGTGTGCTAGCACCTTTGAAGATGAAATACCTGGGCTGGATCCGAATTCCTCAATAAAGTACGTCGTAATGACTTTCTCTATGTACTTTTCCTTAACCCCGAGGGAAAACGTCATGAGGTTAAGGAAAGACATGAAGTAGAATTCATAAGGACTTAGTAAAAGACAATGGCGTTGCTAAAGGAATCCGAATGCATTTACACTAGGCTACGTAATCATGCGATGGCCGCATTGACGTGGGTCTTCCGTGGTGAAACTACAATATCCCGAAGATGGACTACAGAAAGCGCATCTCGCCCTTGCCTTTATTAGGGCAAGGGTTTCTGCATCTGTGACATTAGTAATATAGATATCAACGTTAGTTGTAAAGACTGGCCAGACAACAACGCTCAAGTGGAAACATATAACTAATACAATTACTAGGCTAATAGGTTCAACGTAAGCTTTCCTTTGGTAATTTACAACAGTAGCATAATGTTTATAACGTTGTCGCCTATGAGTTCGACATATTTTTGAAAGAGCCAAACATAAGCATATTAGCAAACTAGGGAATAAGATGGAAAATGCTTAGCCTAATCAGGAACGGTAACTTATGTTGACCTGCGTGATCCTTTGTCAGCCATTACGGTCGTATGTTTTCGTGAACGGCCGAAGGACGCGTACTTTTAAAGCGTTTGTGCCGCAAGGAATTGTGGGGCGGCATATGCTTCTTTCCTTTTGTAAAGGATGGCCCAGTGTATCCTATACTAAAGTACACAAGTTAGGAAGCATTGAAGCACCTTTCCTTAGCACTTCAGAGAATTCGACCGGTACTTATCATGGCTGCCACTTAGATACTTAGATAGTTAGGAACCTTCCAAAGCAAAATAGAGAATTCATCCATAGCCCTGGAACTTAGACTGCCTAGGTGATCACTAATGAGACAGGTGGCCGATAGCCAATCAGAGAGCTTGACCCTAACCTGTCTAAGTAAGTGCTTTTAATGCAGCAAGGACAGCCAACCAGGACACAAACACACACACACACACACACACACACACACACACACACACACACACACACACACACACACACACACACACACACACACACACACACACTGACACACAACAAACATAGACACAGACACACACACACACACACATTCTGACACACACATAGAAACACACACACAGACACACAACGAGACATAGACACACATACACACACTGACACACACATAGACACACAACGAGACATAGACACACACACATAGAAACACGCATATATATACTGATCAAGTCTGTGGTGTTCTGACCCAGTCGGTTATGGTGTTCCATTAATGACAAAATGATACAACTGGCTTTGCGTTTGTCGTTGGCTAATGCGTTGGCTTTTGCGTCGGCTTTATACATTGCGTTGGTCGTTGCTTTGCGTTTGTAGATGCCTATTGCTTTGGCTTTGTACAATGCGTTTCTCGTTGCCTATTGCGTTGTCGTTTGCATTGACTCCGCTGATAGTTCCACAGTCTTCCACTAGCGATATGTTTACATCGCTGTTGTCTGTTTCTGTTTCACAACCCTCACCGACATAACCATTTTGTATGCGGTCGCAACTTATACATTAACAACCGCAGTCACGCACTCAGTTAACCACTGGTACTGACTCACATAACCTGAAATGCTAACAGGCGATGACAGTGAGAGAAGTTTTTAAACTCCCAAATGGTCGACTAGGTCGCAAATGTAACAAACAACAGCGATGTAAACATATTGCTGGTGGAAGGCTGTGAGTTACTATCAGCATAGTCAATGCAAACGCAATAGTCTGGGGTAAACACTGTTAATGTGTCTGCTAAGCAACATCTACAGACTGCATTATATCATCTAAGAGATGTCAAATCATCAACACCCTGCCAGGCTGTGGCACTGTGTGTATGTTGTGTAAGTGTGAGCAGAGCTTGGGGTGTTTCTGTGTGCTCAGTGACATTAGTAGTGGCCCTATCAAAAGAGCATACAGAGCTGCAGGGCCAACACACGCACACGCACATGCACACGCACACACACACACACATACACACACACTCACAGACAGAAACACACAGACACACACACAGACACACACACACAGACGGAAACAGACAGACAGACAGACAGACACAGACAGACAGACAGACAGACAGACAGACAGACAGACTCAATGGACAATGAGGTTCAATTAATGCCAAAATTATGGCTGGCTTAAATCTGGCTTTGCGGTTGTCGATGGCTATAGCATCGGCTTTATACATTGCGTTGGTCATTGCTTTGCGTTTGTAGTTGCCTATTGTTTTGGCTTTGTACAATGTCTATGTCGTTGCCTATTGTATTGGCACTCGGTTTGCATGCTTTTTTTAAGTAAGGTTAACTAATTAGATTTTACAGTATAACAAACAACAGTGATTTAAACATATCGCTGGTGGAAGGCTGTGGGCAACTATCAGTATAGTCAATGTAAACAACAATGCAATAGGCAACGCGAAATGCATTGTACAAAGCCAACGCAATAGGCAACTACAAACGCAAAGCAATGACCTACGCAATGTATAAAGCTGGCGCAAAAGCCGATGCATTAGCTAACGACAAATGCGAAGCCAGTTCCATAATTTTGGCATGAATGGAATGCCATAGTCTGTGGTGTTCTGGTCCAGTCTGCTGTGTGCTGACCCAGTCTGTTGTGTTAGTGATGGGGTATTCCAGCTCACTGGACAGAGTCTGGTGTAAACACTGTTAATGTGTCGGCTAACCACATGTACACACTGCATTATACCATCTAAGAGATGTCAAATCATCAACACCCTGCTAGGCTGTGGCACCGTGTGTGTGTGTGTGTGTGTGTGTGTGTGTGTGTAAGTGTGAGCAGAGCTTAGGGTGTTTCTGTGTGCTCAGTGACATTAGTAGTGGCCCTATCAAAAGAGCACAGATACAGAGCTGCAGGGCCAACACACACACACACACACACACACACACACACACACACACACACACACACACACACACACACACACACACACAGACAGACAGACAGACAGACAGACAGACAGACAGTCTCAATGGACAGGGCTACTGGAGTGATGTCTGGTGACAGTGGTGTGGGCAGAGTGACAGGGTGGGATAGACTGTGTGTGTGTGTGTGTGTGTGTGTGTGAGACTCTCTTTGTGACAGGTTTTTGTGACTGTAGGCAGGGTAACCACTAGCTGTC
>JAPMUY010004388.1:35000-37500 GCA_026901105.3 Galaxias olidus
ATGTGTCGAGAAATACCTGGTCGCTTTACGTCAATGTGGCCACGTTTCACCACCACACTTACTCTGGAGAGTGTTTGTCCCCTCAGTGCCCCAGACTGGCCGTCCGTCTGAGAGCGACGTAACAGTGTGTGTCTTTGTGGTGTGTGTGTGTGTAGTGTGTGTAGTGTGTCATTCTAGTGTGTATCCCCTGTCATATATTTTGTCCCCCATTCCAGACAACAACTAAAGTGCGGGCAGACCACTTAACACACTCCTCTGTCCTAGAGGGCTCTGTGTGTGTGTGTGTGTGTGTGTGTGTGTGTGTGTGTGTGTGTGTGTGTGTGTGTGTGTGTGTGGGGGGGGGGTTGTTCAGGATAGTGACCCAGCCCGCTCTAGACGAGGCCCAGGGCCACATGGTGACCAGGTCAAAGGGGTTAGCACCTCCACAACTACAAATCACAGAGACAGAGGGAAAGAGAGAGAGAGAGAATGTGCGTGATTAATGATGTGAGGACAGGTTAGTCATGACTCTGTTTCACTGGCTGTCCTGTACCTCAGATCAGTTTACTCTCTGGAGTTACAACACGCCCCTACACACACACCCACGCACACCCACCCACACGCATGACCACGCACATACCCACCCCCCCACACACGTACACCCCCACGCACCCGCCGGTGTGTCCTACCCACTGCCTCATATTGTTCTGTGAGCTAACCCTAACCCTAAAGGTCTGTCGTTAAGGTGAAGCTGCCTCCTAAAGGTCTGTCGCCATGGTGAACTACTATATGACATTACAATCCGATCACCTCTCACAGCGAGACACAGCAGTCTGTATAAAGAATAGGACCCAGCGCGCACTCTCTCACACACACACACACACACACACACACACACACACACACACACACACACACACACACACACACACACACACACACACACACACACACACACACACACACATTTTACAGGTATGGCCTGCCTACATAAATTCTTGTCAGTTATTGTTTACACACTTATGCTTATGCAACTACACAAACACACACACAAACACACACACACACACACACACACACACACACACACACACACACACACACACACACACACACACACACACACACACGCACGCTCTCTCCCTTGCTATCTCTCACACACACCATGAGAGGAGCTTATTCCATCAGAGGCAAGAATATGTAATTAAGATAAACCTGAGTCTCGCCCGACACTCAAATAGAGGCTCAGATTTCAGCTGTGTGCGTTACCACGGAAATGGGTTATAGGAGCAGGAAAATGTGTCTGCATGTGTGTGTGTGTGTGCTAGTGAAAGTGTGTGTATAAGGACTGTGTTTGTTTGAGGTAAGCGCTCCAGAGTAGCAGAAAATGGCAAGCCAAGCAGGAAGAGGATTAAATGGAAATCTAGTCCACAGAGACCGACTCCTAAATAAATATTAATTCCTTATGAAACACCATCATAGAAATACCAGGCATAATCTGTCTAATAAAAACGTCTATCAAATATCAAACCAGTGGAGAAAAATATCTTCCTGAAATAATCATTAGCTCCACCTTGCAGGGAGGACACAGTTAGCCTGCAGCCCCTGACAGAAAGCTGACTACATCAGATCCTGTATATACTGCATCACATCCTGTGCTGAGGGAAACCTGACTCCATCACATCCTGTACCTACTGCATCACACCCTGTTCTGAGGGAATGTTGACTCCATCACATTCTGTATCTACTGCATCACATCCTATATCTACTGCATCACATCCTGTGCTCAGGGAAAGCTGACTCCATCACATCCTGAAGCTACACCATCACATCCTGTATTGAGGGAAAGCTGACTCCATCACATCCTGTATCTACTGCATCACATCCTGTACTGACTCCATCACATCCTATACTGACTACATCACATCCTGTCCTAACTACATCACATCCTGCACTCAGGGAAAGCTGACTGGATCCCTGGAAATAAGTGCTCGGGCTCTCCAATCCTTTAGAACAGAAGGTTGCACACACACCCACACACACACGCCATGCTGTTTCTGTCTCCCCTGGCGATGGTACAGAGGTGGGATATGTAATGTTTTATATAAACTACGTTTTACATAATGTTGATAGAACGAACTAGGCTGATCTCGATACATCTGTAAACCATTTTGACAAGGAACAACTGAAATAAGTTTCCTTTCAAGTTCCACTGAGAAGGCTTTGAGTCCCGAGAAAAGCACTAAAAACTAACTCCAATGAATGATTATTATTATTAGAGTAGAACAGAAGAGAGCAGAACAGAGCAAAACAGAACAGAACAGAGCAAAGGAGAGCAGAACAGAACAGAGCAAAATAGCGCAGAGCAGAGCAGAACTGTAAATGGCTAGCTGACAGACAGCCCTATTGCAGAAAGAGATGCAGGCTGCAGTCTACATGATCACCTATTGCTAAAGTTATACAGCAGCTAGCTAACAGTCTACAGACACCAGCTGGCTAACAGTCTACAGACAGACACCAG
>JAPMUY010004388.1:45000-50000 GCA_026901105.3 Galaxias olidus
ACACACACACACACACACACACACACACACACACAATAAACACACACACATGATAAGTAACAGCCAACCAGCCCCAGGACTTTATATAAAGCCCATCTGACTACACCAGCCACGACAATATGCTTTAACTCAGGTCACTAAACACACACACACACACACACACACACACACACACACACACACACACACAGTCCGTAGATGTTCTACATGGTCTGCCCCCTCTATCACACTGTGACAGGCCCACACACATTAAACTACTTAGTCAGTATTATACATTTTAACACAACAGAAGTATAGAACAGTCAAACTAGTGTAGTTAACAAGTTGATGTGGACCCTTGTGTGTGAGGAAGAGTCAGTGATGTGAGGTTACCTGAGAGCAGCCTGGAGCTGGGAGCCAGGGGCAGAGGAGGCAGAGGAGGCAGAGGAGGGAGGCCCGAGGTGAGGCCTGGGCCTGGAGTAGGGCCCGGGCCTGGGGTAGGGCCTGTGGCCTGGGGCCCGGGGGGCTGGGCCTGCCGGAGGCGGCGGAGGTGGGAGCGGCCGTTGTAGTGAACCTGAGCCTGGGCGGGGGAGCTGAGCTGGAGGTTACACACCTCACATAGCCGCTGCTGCTGCTGCCTCCGGGGGGCGCCGTCCACACACAGCCCTCCATAGGGGAAGGCCATTCGCCCGCTCTCCAGGAAGTGGGAGGGGCTTATTGGTGTCTTCATGTCTAGAGAGAGAAAGAGATCGTTAGTTAATTAGCAGCTAGATACAGTAAGAGAGTCAGTACGTATTTGCCCCTCAGTCCCAGTTAGAAAGCAAGGACACTCTCCTGTTAAAGACAGCACTTTGTGTTTCTCACTCATTGGTCAAAATGTAGTGGGATTCACCCTCTTACAGCTTTGTTACCAGTATCTTCAATAATTGACCAATCAGGCAAGAACCTGATTTGGGCTGGCCAATCCATGCTCAAATGTTTTAGTCAGTCACAGTTAAGTAAAATCACTGACAAAATTCACGTTTCATGAGTGAAGATTTGCAAGAGCAGATCTTTATGTGTAATTTGAAGAATTGTAACTCGAGTGAAGCAATTCGTTGTACTTAACAGAAATCGCTTTTGTAAACAGAAATAAGTTGCAAATCTTTTTTTTGTCAAAACTAAAGTCACTAATTTACCCCCATGTCCTCTCTCTCTCTCTCTCAAACACGTCAATTTAGCATGTTACCATAGTTACCATCCCTCTACACAGGACATCTAATATCTTTTCCACCCTAGTCACCAGGCACTAGTCACTGTGTGTGAGTTGTTGTCCATTCATAATTAAATGCTCTTTTTTCGCTGTCTACTTTTCTCTTTTTAAAACACGCCATGTAAATTTACTTTTGCTGCGTCTCATATGGTACTTTTCATCTCCACTTGCACGGTACAGTTGCAATCAAAATTATTCATCCTCCATTGCAAATTAGGTTTATTAGCAAAATTCACAAACTATCAGCTGTTTGCAATAAACAAATCAAACAAGAACAATTGAAATAGCTCAACACAATTAATATAACACGTGGTTTCTCCACTTTCAACACAAAATGCCACTTTTAATGACTACTATAGTCTAAGAATGATTCAACCCCTTCGTGACAAGTGTCTTTAGTACCTTAATACCTTTTGCTGTTATGACCTGCTGCAAACGTGATGCATAGCCAGACACCAGCTTCTGGCAGCGTTTCTGAGGAATCTTAGCCCATTGTTCATGGGCGATGGCCTCTAGTTCACTAATATTCTTGGGTTTACGTGCTGTAACCGCCTTCTTCAAATCCCACCAAAGATTTTCTATGGGGTTCAAGTCAAGTGACTGTGGAAGGTCCAAGCTTCAGCTTCCTCACAGAAGGCATGATGTTTTCTCCTAGGATTTCCTGATACTTGACTGAATCCATCTGGCCCTCCACAAGCCGCAGGTTTCCAGTGCCAGAGGAACCAAAGCAGCCCCAGAGCATCACTGAGCCACCGCCATGCTTCACTGTAGGCAGGGTGTTCTTTTCAGCGTATGCTTCATCCTTCCTCCTCCAGACATACCGCTGATCCATAGGCCCAGAAAGTTCAAGTTTTGTTTCATCACTCCACAGAACAGTTTCCCAAAATTTCTGTGGCTTGTTTATATGGTTTTGAGCATATTGGAGCCGACTTTTCTTGTGCTTTTGGGTTAGTAGAGGTGTACGTCTTGAGGTTCGGGCATGGAGACCTTCAGCGTTTAGTATGCGCCTTATTGTGCAAACTGAAACCTCAGTACCTGCTGCCACCAAATCTTGCTGCAGGTCTTTTGCAGTCACTCGAGGGTTTTTGACCACCTGCCTCCTCCGGAATCTGGTGGCAGCCGGTGATAGCTTACTCTTTCTGCCACGTCCAGGTAGTGTAGCAACTGTTCCTTTCATTTTGAACTTGCAAACTATGCTTCCGACTGTATCTCTGGGAACATTCAGTGCCTTTGCTATCTTTTTGTATCCTTTTCCTTGTTTGTGCGAGGCAATGATCTCTTCTCTGAACTTTTTGGATAACTCTCTTGACTTTGCCATATTTCTAACATGCAGGCCAGGTATTTGGTGTGGTCTATCTCAAGCTCACCTAATGCAAATAATGAAGCCCTTGATTAGTTGCATCAGGTGTGCTTGAGATAACAAATGATTTGCAAATGTGTGCTCTTATGAGGGATTCTATTCAGAGGGTTGAATAATAAGTGGAAAAGTTGCTTGTTATATTAATTGTGTTGATCTATTTCAATTGCTCTTGTTTGATTTGTTCATTGCAAACAGCTGACAGTTGGTAATTTTGCTAATAAACCTAATTTGCGATGGAGGTTGAATAATTTTGATTGCAACTGTATGTACAGATGCATGCATTTTAGGCATCGTCACAATGCATAGTTTTGATTGGCTGAGTAGCATCACATGATATTGTCTGTGAGTTTCCTAGGTCGCTAAACCAGTGCCGTAAAGGCGATAAAAGCTGTGCCAGTTAAAAAAGAAACGCTCTGTCAAAATGTAATAACTCGATAATGTATAGGTTATAGGTCCGGGTCAGGATAGGACAGAGTCTGGATCCGGACCAGGACCGCGGTCCACCTATTAGTGTATAATAGTGTAGGGGAACCAATCACCGAATCTCCCCCCCCTCTCTGGTTAAGATCAAAGAAACAGGCCCAAATGGCCATTGTGAACACTCCAGGGGGGGCCAGCCTGTTCCTCTCACACAACTCCTGAGATTTGGGCAGAGCAGCACACTGCGTCCACTCTAAGGATTAGTAAATTGGGATTAAGAAACTGTTGCCTAAGGAACAATCAATTAAATTATTGGACATTGACAATGACCTGCAGCACTCATTGGATCGGTTCGCAGCCGAGTGTGAAGCGGCTGGGATGAGGATCAGCACCTCCAAATCTGAGGCCATGGTTCTCAGCAGGAAACCGATGGATTGTCTACTCCAGGTAGGGAATGAGTCTTTACCCCAAGTGAAGGAGTTCAAGTATCTTGGGGTCTTGTTCTCGAGTGAGGGTAAAATGGAACGAGAGATGGGCCGGAGAATTGGAGCAGCGGGTGCGGTGTTGCAGTCGCTCTATCGCACCGTTGTGACGAAGAGAGAGCTGAGCCAGAAGGCAAAGCTCTCAATCTACCGGTCTATCTTCGTTCCTACTCTCACCTATGGTCATGAAGGGTGGGTCATGACCGAAAGAACGAGATCGCGGATACAAGCGGCGGAAATGAGTTTCCTCCGGAGGGTGGCTGGCATCTCCCTTAGGGATAGGGTGAGAAATTCAGCCATTCGTGAGGGACTCGGAGTAGAGCCGCTGCTTCTTTGCGTAGAAAGGAGCCAGTTGAGGTGGTTCGGGCATCTAGTAAGGATGCCACCTGGCCGCCTCCCTAGGGAGGTGTTCCAGGCACGTCCAGCTGGGCGGAGGCCGCGGGGCAGACCTAGGACCAGGTGGAGGGATTATATCTCCACACTGGCCTGGGAACGCTTGGAATCCCCCAGTCAGAGCTGGTTAATGTGGCCCGGGAAAGGGAAGTTTGGGATGCCCTGCTTGAACTGCTACCTCCGCGACCCGACCCCGGACAAAGCGGATGACGATGATGATGATGATGATGACATTGACAATGAGAAGAAATTGTAACATCAATCGTTTGTATTTTGTTATAATTATATATTTTGTATTGTTTTTCTAAGTGAACTAACATAGTCAGCCTAGTCATGTTTGGTATCCAAATGTCCACCATGATATTTTGTAAACTTTGCAAACGTTATGTAGAACATATTCCTAGTAAATAAGCTTACATTGAAACCAAACGACATGGTAAGGTAAACTGATAATTCACTGATAGGTGAGATAATCAACACCTCTAGCTGTGGCCAATCAGGAGACCTCAGCCACCTTTTGGACACCCCTTCTCAAACTATCTTAAATAGAGTTCTCATCCAGGGAAATTTGTTTTTTAAGATCCGCACGTAACCTGGGAAGGCTGCCCTGCGTTACACTGGTTGATAAAAATTGCACCCAACCCTATTCCTTGACCACGTGTCTGCAAGCAACTCATTGAACAAAGGATTTTAGGCCTTTTTCCTCACTACAGGCCCGAAAACACCTTGCAACACTTTCTAACTAAACCACTTCAGAGCAAAGGAACGTTTATTCAAACCACGTTCGGGACTACACAATTTCCACCGTTTCCCAAAGTGATTCAGAGCTTTAAAACAAATCTACTGAGTCGTGGACCCTGCTGGATCACCCAAACTGAACCAGCGCACCTTTGTCCTCCTTCCCAGAAGAGGACAATTAACACGTCAAAGAAGACCCAAAACCCACGTTGCTTTTCCATGTTTATTCAAACAAGGAACTAACTTCCAGAACTTTACCAAAGAAACCACGGACTTCTCAAATTGTCTCCAGCCGCAACAGCAGGCTAATAAGACCAATAATTTAGTGCCACAGCTCCGCCTTCCTTCGCACAGTAACGTAAACTCATGCTTTTCC
>JAPMUY010004388.1:57500-87500 GCA_026901105.3 Galaxias olidus
CCCAACATCAAGCTCCTTCGTCTCTCCCTCTCCCTACATCACCTCATCATTCTCATTCTCTCTCTCTCTCTCTCTCTCTCTCTCTCCCTACGTCACCTCCCCCTTCTCTCCCTACCTACATCATCTCCTCTATCTCGCCCTCTCTCTCCCTACATCACCTCCTCCTTTATTATCACCCCCCCCCCCACACCCACATTACCTCCTCCTTCTCTCCCTCTCTCTCTCCCTACATCACCTCCTCTCTCTCTCCCTCTCTCCCTACATCAGCCCCCCCCCCCCCCTCCCTCTGTATCTCCCTCTCCCCCTTTCTGGTCATCATCACCTCCACAGCCTGAATCGATGTTCTGCTGCTGGGGTCATCTTCCTCCTTGTGACTTTGACCACTGCTTAAAGAAACGCCCGCTGACTCACACACTGTCAAACCACCTCCCCTCTGAACAATACACACACACACACACACTAAAACACAGTCAGGCACACTCACACACACTGACACACACTCACAGCTTTGAGGAGCACAGTCTTCAAAATGGAAATTCTGCCATAAAACGTTATCATTCCTACAACTCATCAGTTTCATTGGAGCTTTTATTTGAACACCTCTTCTGCTGGCTGTGGTGTAACTTTAGTTCAGAAAGACACACTCCAGTATAGTGGAGGAAGCACAGCTCCAAATTAGCTTAAGGTCACGGCAATCTTACTCATCAAAGGAGTATCACAACCAGGACGACAACAGCGTGAGCCAGCCTGCCCCGTCTGGACTGTCTGGGTGTCACAGCGAGTCTCTCTCTGTGCGTGTGTGTGTGTGTGTGTGTGTGTGTGTGTGTCTGGTCTTTTCCCCCGAGGAAAGCTGGATGTCCTGATTTACATAAATTCAAATTAGCTGGCAGGCCAATGTGATGGGGTCAGGATTAGCATAGCGATAAACAAACCAACAAACACACAACCACAACAACAACAAGTACCCAAACAAACTAACGACTCCCAGCGTAGTAACGAGGAAGACATGTGACAAGGCACTGGTGATGGAGCTATTATTTCAAGTTCATAGTTGTATTTTTGTTGGAGTTAGGGTTAGTATGTGTGTGTGTGTGTGTGTGTGTGTGTGTGACCTCCGCAGACTGCTCTAGTCACAGTGAGTCACGTGAGGCGAGGACACACTATAACATTCACACACACTCACAGCTCTGCAGTGTTTCTATTGGTCCAACACATCAGGGTCATAATGTCACATGACCTAAATGAATGAGCTCTTACTGAAAAAGGAAGGTGATTGGAGGAGAGGCTTATTTCCTGAGACCAGCCCCCAACCCCATTCCCAAGCCAGCCATACAGCCAGTCAGCCATACAACCAGTCAGCCAGTCATACATACAACCAGCAAGACAGATATACAACCAGTCAACCAGCCAGCCAAAGATACTGTATATATGACCAGCCAGCCATACATATCGTATATATACCCATAAGCAGTATAATAGCAGAGTGTGTCAGAGTCATAAATCACAGCAGAAAGAATGGGACTAATTATCTCCTACCTCTACCCCTCTCTCTCTTTCTTTCTCTCTCTCTCTCTCTCTCTCTCTCTCTCTCTCTCTCTCTCTCTCTCTCTCTCTCTCTCTCTATCTTTACCACTCTTTCTATCTCTACCTCTCTCTCTCTACCTTTCTGTCTCCACCTCCCTCTCTGTCTCTCTCTCTCTCTCTCTCTCTCTTTCTCTGTCTCTACCTGTTTCTCTGGTTTCTCTACTCTATACCTCCCTCTCTAACTCACCCCTCTATACCTCCCTATCTAACTCACCCCTCTATACCTCCCTCTCTAACTCACCCCTCTATACCTCCCTATCTAACTCACCCCTCTATACCTCCCTCTCTAACTCACCCCTCTATACCTCCCTCTCTAACTCACCCCTCTATACCTCCCTCTCTAACTCACCCCTCTATACCTCCCTCTCTAACTCACCCCTCTATACCTCCCTCTCTAACTCACCCCTCTATACCTCTCTCTACCTTTCTCTCTCTACCTTTCTATCTGGTCTAGTAATTCATCTCTGTCTATAGCATAATCGACTGCCCACCCCATCAAACACGGACACACGGACACACGGACACACGGACACACACACACACACACACCATGCTTCGTCCCTCTGTTCTCAACCTCTTTGACCTGGTCCTCGCATGAATCACTCTGTGTGTGTATGAGCGTATGTGTGTGTGTGTGTGTGTGTGTGTGAGCGTGTGTGTGTTCTCCGTAGGATTCCAAACTAATCTGCCATGACGTAAAAGCATGCTGCGTCTCAAGCTGCCAAACGCCAGGATGCTGGCGCACACACACACACACACACACACACACACACACACACACACACACACACACACACACACACACACACACACACACACACACCCTCCCTGTAGATATACCAATACATATAAATGAACATCATTACTTCCAGCACTATCAGTTTGCTAAAGGCAGGGTGTGGGTGTCCCTCCATAAGGTCTGGTTCTACAGAATAAAGACATGCTCTGACTCTCTGAAGGAGCAGGCTGTCCTGGGCTGGCTAGCAGAGAGGTGGGTCCAGTCCAGTCTGTCACAGAGTAGCACTCATGCTACAGGAGGTGGGTCCAGTCCAGTCTGTCACAGAGTAGCACTCATGCTACAGGAGGTGGGTCCAGTCCAGTCTGTCACAGAGAGGCACTCATGCTACAGGAGGTGGGTCCAGTCCAGTCTGTCACAGAGAGGCACTCATGCTACAGGAGGTGGGTCCAGTCCAGTCTGTCACAGAGAGGCACTCATGCTACAGGAGGTGGGTCCAGAGTAGCAGCACTCCTGAGCCACATATCGAGTAAGCCGTCAAAGCGGATAGACAGTGATTGTCTGTTATGCAATGCTGCAAAGAGCAGACAAGGGCTTACATCTGTGTGAAACAAGTGAACTGTCAGCTAACATGGCTGTCTACAGTCTGAAGGGCTGAAAACTAAACCTTCTGCTGAGTCACTTTAGTTTCAGTTCCATAAAATACACCTGGCACACTCTAGAAGGACGGACGGACGGACGGACGGACGGACGGACGGACGGACGGACGGGCGGGCGGGCGGGCGGGCGGGCGGGCGGGCGGGCGGGCGGGCGGGCGGGAAGGCAGACAGGTTGATTCTCTGAACTGGTCAGTGTAACGTTGAATGCAGCTACGAAGGCCCAGTCACAGTGACTAACATGATGTCATTTACTTGGAGAATTTTGCTGTTATTATGAAAGAGATAAATAAAAAGGGAGAAATAGTTAGAGAGAGAGAGAGGGAGGGAGAGAGAGAGAGAGGGAGGGAGAGAGAGAGAGAGAGAGAGAGAGAGAGAGAGCGAGAGAGAGAGAGAGAGAGAGACTGAAGGTCAGAGAGCATGACAGAGACGAGACGCATTCCTTTATCTGCAGGCATGAAACTCCAGCCTCTCATTTTGGAAAGAACACGCCTAGAGTTTCTTAGAAGCTGTAGGCTGATGCTGGATTACCATAATCCAGATCCCTTCATAACCCACACCAACACAAAACAAGATGCATCCTACAACTCCGTGTTATTAAGGATCTGTGGTAGATTATCTGTGGAGTCTACTAGAGTCTGCAGACATGATGTTCAACACTGTCCCTGTTAGAGCACCTTCGACGAGACAAGGTCATACAGCAACCCATACACATACACTCAAACTACACACAACCCATACACATACACTCAAACTATACACAACCCATACACATACACTCAAACTACACACAACCCATACACATACACTCAAACTACACACAACCCATACACATACACTCAAACTACACACAACCCATACACATACACTCAAACTACAGACAACTCATACACATACACGCAAAACTATACACAACAGATACACATACACTCAAACTACACACAACCCATACACATACACTCAAAACTATACACAAACCATAAACATAAACTCAAACTACACACAACCCAAAAACATACACTCAAACTACACACAACCCACACACATACACTCAAACTACACACAACCCATACACATACACTCAAGTTAGCAACAAGTAAAAGAGTATAAGAAAGGTCTGGCTTACACCTTCACGCTCAAACTAACAATTTCCTATAGGGTATACATGTAGAATTCAATGAATCATTAATTGATGCGTTCATGAATCACTTACGTCCACACTCAGGTATGCGTGCGCACTGTGTTAACGTAGCCGATGACCGGAAGGGCACGAGCAGCCTACCCAGTACCCGACTCTCCCCAACCTACCACGCACGGGACAATAGCTTTCACATCAGATCCAGACCAATCTACATTTTCCAAAACAAAATTAAATAAGAAACATAACAATGATTATATTTATTTATATCTATCTATGTTGTAGATTGGCTTTCTGAAATCACCACCGACCAACCATTTAAAGACTCATTAACCTATGCAAGTTATGACATTCCACTGAGATAACCTTACGAATATCATAGTATGTTTGCCAGAGAATGTTACAAGCTGTACACACGTTTGTCTGTTCGCTTGATAGTGGAGTACACCAGCGCATGTTTCTGTAAACAGAAATGTTTGCAGCATCAGCTCACTCTCCCTTTAAAAGTCAACTGGTTTCAAACCAGTATTTAAAGCGCTGAAACAGCCACAGTCGCTCAAACACTTTTTCAGCCGCACACACTGTGAAAACCATGTTTCCTGTTAATAGTAAGGCTTTTCCTCTCTGAGCGACCGGGTAATTAATGGCATTCTGTCATTCACTGTCCAGTCAACTGCCTGCGCTACACGGCTTTGTTGCACCGGTTAGAGTTTAAACGATGCGGAGATTCACAAGTAGATTTTATAATCTCAAACAAATGTAAATGTAACTTCAGTAGACATTATGACCCTATTTGTGACTTAAAACATACCTGTTAATTAACCGTGAGTAGGCGGTCAGGAAAGTAACGGTTTCGGTTGTGTGTTCAGTTGAACGGTACGCTGCTTCTCCACTACCTCGCGCAGGGGCTGTTTGACAGCGAAGAATCGCGCGCTCTGGCGAGCCCACGAAACATCAAGGCGCATGCTCCTACCACGGTCCTGGGGCGCCGCTACCTGAGAACACTCAGTGTCCTACATTCTTTCTTTCTCTCTCTTGTTCTGAAAGACAGAAAGGAAAAGAGAAAAACGGCGAGTTGTTGGCAAAATGTGTCAATATAATTCCAATTCATCGTCTTCTAAGCGTGACTTTATAGGGGTGTTGGCAGCTCCATTAGACAGTTAAAATCAAATCAGTTAAATTAAACTCAAATCAATTGATATAAATGTCAAGGTTCGAACAATTCTGCTGGCTATGTCTTAGTGTATGCATCACTGTGTGTGTGACGTGTTTGTGTGTGTGTGTGTGTGTGTGTGTGTGTGTGTGTGGTATAAACAGTCTGCAGGGTTTCAGTCCACTTTCATGATGGCAAGGATCCACTTGACCTCTATTTTAAACGATAAACACGGGGTGTGGCACACACACAAGAGTGCATGCACACACACACACACACACGAGAATGCATGCACACGCACACTCTCACACCCTCATGTTTACACCAGCCTCCCACTCACAGTCTCAATTTCAACTAGCAGCAGTTTCAACAGTCATCAGTTTGGAGTGTTTTGCTGACAAAATATTGAACTTGTCAACAGCACGTTGCGTACGTCTATGAGTGTGTTTAAATCCTAAGAAATGCATCTAGTTATAGCACACTTACTCATTCAATCACAGCTGCTGAAAAAAGGAATCGAGAAAAACTGGTTGAGTTTCACACGGATTGACAGCTACAAATGTGTGTGGGTGTGTGTGTGTGTGTGTGTTAGTGTGTATGTGTGTGCATGTGCTTTCAGGGACGCCTGCAGACTTGTGCTAGCCCCCCCTTGGTAACCCTAACCCTAACCCTCACACCCCAGCACTGAGACAGGCAGACTCCAGTGGGTCCTCAGTGGACGAGCCACAGGGAACAGAGTGGGTGGGTGGGTGGGGGGGGGTCTCTGGTCTGAAGATGGGAGGCTGGTCGTCATTGTTGTCCACTGACACACAGCTAGTGTGAAAGCACCAGGCATTTAACACATGCACTAGAAGAAGAGAAAGAGAGAGCGAGAGAGAGAGAGAGAGAGAGAGAGAGAGAGACAGAGACAGAGGGAAGCTTGAGATACAGAGACAGCCTGAAAAGGGGAGAAAGTATGTGTAAAGGTTTTTGTCTGTGTATGTGTGTGTGTGTGTGTGACCCAGAGGGTGTTTGTGTGTTAGACCCAAGGGGAGTATGTCTGTGTATTTGTGTGTGTGTGAGACCCAGAGGGTGTGTGTGTGTGTGTGTGTGTGTGTGTTAGACCCAGAGGCTGCGTGTCTCTCTAATGGTGTAGGTGATATATGATCTCATTACCTGCCTGCGCCATGGGAAGGTGTGTGTGTATTCTCCAGGTCCCAGAGGGAGCCAGGGGGCTGAGGCACTGACAGTCCCCAGGCAGAAGCTCTCGTCTCCAGGCTGACACAGCAGATTCCTGGTTCCTCCCCTCATCCTCCTGGTCCTCTTGCTACCTAGCTTGTTCTACTTCCACTGAGCAGCAGTACATTCATCAACCCTTCTCTCTCCTCGGTCCCATTTGAAAGAAAACAGCTTTACTGTTAGGAGGGTTTCGTTATTTCATTTACCTAGCCACACAATAATTCACACCTGGTAAATATTAGACCACACCTCTGTTACCAGCTGGAGCCGTGTCAAAACATTAAAATCCTATTTATACAACAAATACAACATCATCAAAGAATACTACAGAGAGACAGGTGAGACACAGACAGACAGGGGACACACACACACACACACACACACACACAGAAATACAGGTGAGACAGACACAGACAGGTGAGACACAGACAGACAGGTGTGACACAGACACAGAGAGGTGAGATAGACAGACAGGAACACAGGCAGACAGGGGAGACACACATAGACAGACTGAGACAGGGACACGGAACAGGCAGCGAGACAGACAGCTATGGGGTGAGATTATCACCATGACAATTAGAAGGAGTGTGTGAGGAGCAGCGTCTCTCTTTTGAGAAGGAGGTGACACATACCTAAAGAAAGGTCTTCCAGGAGGAGCAGGTCTGAGACCAGCCAACTACTCACTACACACATTCTCCCTGTCCTCTCTCCCTCTCCTACCTCCCTCCCCTTGACCTCTCATTCTCTACTTCTACCTCTCAGCCTGGCCAAACCCCAGCCCCCTCCCTCTTACCTACATCCCCGTCCCCTATCCCTCTTACCTACATCCCCCGGTCCCCTATCCCTCTTACCTACATCCCCGTCCCCTATCCCTCTTACCTACATCCCCCTGTCCCCTATCCCTCTTACCTACATCCCCCGGTCCCCTATCCCTCTTACCTACATCCCCCTGTTCCCTATCCCTCTTACCTACATCCCCGTCCCCTATCCCTCTTACCTACATCCTGTTCCCTATCCCTCTTACCTACATCCCCCGGTCCCCTATCCCTCTTACCTACATCCCCCTGTCCCCTATCCCTCTTACCTACATCCCCATCCCCTTTCCCTCTTACCGACATCCCCGTCCCCTATCCCTCTTACCTACATCCCCTGTCCTCTCTCTCTTACCTACATCCCCTGTCCTCTCTCTTACCTACATCCCCTGTCCTCTCCCTCTTACCTACCTCCCTCTCTCCCTCAAACTTGGCCTGACAGTAGAGGAGCCTCAGTGCTTTCCCAGAGTTCATAGCAGCATCCCAGAGGAGCTGGTGTTTCATTGCGCTGCCCGACCCACTTTCCCCCTCTCCCTCTCACACACACAGACATGTTTCAGTCCAACCTTGAAAGGATGGGGAAGGTCGAATGGGGTATCTGGGACCTGCTGCCTGCTGAATGTGTTGGAGGTTTTTATCGTCAGATATAGTGTATACACACACACACACACACACAGACACACACAGACACACAAACTGTGTCGTGTCTACATTTTCAGGGTGTAAAAGACCAGGAAGGAATCCTGCTGCCACGGCAACGGTGCAGCTACACACAGTGCTGTTGGACCAGCCGATAGGATCACTCAGTGTACATGCAGTACATAATACTGCAGTGACTAGCTGTTTGCTTTATACAGTACATGATACTGCAGTGATTAGCTGTTAGCGTTATACAGTGCATGATACTGCAGTGACTAGCTTAAAGCTTTATAGAGTACATGGTACTGCAGTGATTAGCTTAAAGCTTTATACAGTACATGATACTGCAGTGACTAGCTGTTAGCCTTATACAGTACATGATACTGCAGGGACTAGCTGTTAGCGTTATATAGTACATGATAGTGCAGTGACTAGCTGTTAGCTTTATATAGTACATGATACTACAGTAATTAGCTGTAAGCGTTATACAGTACATGGTACTGCAGTGAAAAGCTTAAAGCTTTATACAGTACATGATACTGCAGTGATTAGTAGTTAGCTTTATACAGTACATGATACTGCAGTGACTTAGCCGTTAGCTTTTTACAGTACATGATGCTGCAGTGATTATTCTTTATACATTTCAATACCTCTCAGTCTTTCAGATAATGGTTTAAATTGTCAACCCTGTTCTAAAATAGAGGAAGATACTTGGTACACACAGACATTACAGAGTTAACAGGAAGTCAGAGGTGCTTCACCAAAATGGAGAAGAAAAAAGTACAGTAGAGGAATGTCTTTATCATTTTTAATATGAAAAACAAAAATATGCGGCACTAATAATACAAAGTATGTGGCGTCAATTACAAAAAATTTTCACCAGCTTCATAACAGGAGCCGTTAAACTGTTGACGGAGTTCACCCTCCTCCACTAACCCTCCTCCGGGCCTTTAAGCCTCCTCCCAGCTGTCTCAGGAACACTCCCTCAGGTCGACGCTGGCTGGCTTCGGGAGTTTCTAAACATGTACTGAGTTGGACTGAAGGGGGTCTTTGGGTCCGTAGTTAAAGAGGCCTTTGCTTTAAACTCTCTGAGGGTCTTCTCAGAGATGGCTCCTGTATTTAGGTAAGAGAAGGCCTAACAACTTACTCCTCAGGGGACCCCAGGGGAGGTCAAGTGAAGGGAAATGTGAAAGGGCACAGCTTTTTGGGCTGTTGAAGGACGAGCCCAATGTAAGACAGCATCTGGAGCTCAGGTCATAGTTCAGCTTCACACCTCTCTGTATTTGATATGAACAGGGACAGGCAGGCATGGCGTGATGGGGGTTCACACCAGTGTGAGAGTGTGTGTGTCTGTGTATTCATGTGTGAGTCGTGTGAGAGTGTCATCTTCTCCTGGTTTGGGGTGATACCTCTCTGTTCCTCTCGTTTCTCCTCCCCTCTCCATGTCTGTTCTCCTTGTCTCTCTCCCCCCTCTCTCTCTCCCCTCTGCTATCCTCCCCCTTGTCTTTCTTCCCCCTCTCTCTCTCCCCTCTACTATCCTCCCCCTTGTCTTTCTCCCCCCTCCTCTTTTCTCTCTCCATTCCGTTCCGGTCAGAGTGTTTGTCTTCCCGGCTTCTATCCAGAGACTTAGACCTCTCTCTTATCTCTCGCCCCCTCCCCCTCTCCCCCCTTTCTCTCTCCTTCTCCCCCCTTTCTCTCTCTCTCTCCTTATCCCCCCTCTCCCGATCTTGGTCTTTAGTCCCCCTCTCCCTTTCTCTCCCAGTGTCTCTCTGTCTGCTGCGTCCATCAGTCTGTCTGTCCTCTGAGGAGGAGTCTCTGCACTGTCTGCGCTCAGTCTCACGGGCACGCTCCGGGTCACGGGCACGCTCCGGGACACGGGTGCGCTCCGGGTCACGGGCGCGCTCCGGGTCACGGGCACGCTCAGTATCACGGGCACGCTCCGGGTCACGGGCGCGCTCAGCCTCACGGGCGCGCTCCGGGTCACGGGCACGCTCCGGGTCACGGGCACGCTCCGGGTCACGGGCACGCTCCGGGTCACGGGCACGCTCCGGGTCACGGGTACGCTCAGCCTCACGGGCACGCTCAGCCTCACGGGCACGCTCCGGCTTGTTCCTATCGTGGTGATGCTGATCTTTCTGGCGGGCAGATGGACGATGGGATTCCTCCTCATCCTCATCACTGCTGTCACTATGGTGACGGTTCTTCTGCTTCTTATTGGTGGGGTCTTGTGAGCGACTCTTCTTATTGGAGGTTTTGTTGCGGTGAGAGGAGCTGCTCTTGTCTTTTTTCTTGGTCTGGTCTTTCTTTTTCTTCTTTTTGTGTTTGGTGTCAGAGTCTGGGGAGCAGATACACGCCATTAGACACACAGGAGAGCAGAATGAAACTGTGTGGTTAAAGTAGCGCTGAATGGACTGCAGTCACCAAACAGCTCCTGGCTCTAGAAAACTGACAGTGGAAAGCAGGTCACCCAATGTCCTGCCTCTGTGTGTGTGTGTGTGTGTGTGTGTGTGTGATGATGATGATGATGATGAAACATTCCTGCTGGTACTAGCCTCATGCTTTAATGTTGCCATGACAATAGCGCTGGTCTAACACACTCCCCCTCGTGTGCTATGCCGGTAGCTAGCTAGCGTGCTCCTAAACAATGACACACGCACGCACGCACGCACGCACGCACACGCGCACACACACACACACACACACACACACACACACACACACACAGACACTAGGGGCAGGAATGGCCTCAGGGTGCATGCCACTGGTAGTAATACGTGACGTTGTTGGTAACTAAGATGGAGGGACAGGAGGTTCTCCAGTCTAACATAGAAACACATATTAGGGATATCAAAGTTCATTTTTGAACCGTTTGACAGCACTAATATATACACAGTATATATATATATATATATACACACACACACACACACACACACACACACACACACACACACACACACACACACACACACACACACACACACACACACACACACACACACACACACACACACACACACACACACACACACACACACACACACACACACACACACACACACACACACACACACACACACACACACACACGTATATATGATTCTGTGTGTGTGTGTGTGTACGTAAGTTTGTGAGGGAGTGTGTGAGTGAGTGAGGTGTGTACCGGAGCTACTGCTGGAGGAGGAGGAAGAGTCAGTGCTGCTGCTGTCGGAGGAGGAGGAGGAGTCTGAGGAAGAAGAGTCTTCGTCAGAGTCTGAGGATTCCACTTCGTGTTGCTGAGTCATGATCATCTTAGGTGCGTTCTTCAAGTGCTCACGCAGCTCATCACTACAAACACAGAGAGAGAGAGAACTTTAACCTTTAACCCCTAACCCTAAAGCACAGAGAAAGACACAGAGAGAACTAACCTTCAACCCCCAACCCATAACCCTAAAGCACAGAGAGAGAACTTTAACCCTTATCCTCTTAACCCCTAACCCTACAGCAGAGAAAGCCAGAGAGAGAACTTTAACCCTTAACCCCTAACCCTACAGCAGAGTGAGAGAGGCTGGCTCTTGTTCACCACAGGAAAGCCTGACAGAAGACCCGGTTGGTGAAGCTCAACAGTTAGAGGTCAGAGGTCAGTGTTCCTTACGTGAGTCCCCCCAGGCCGATGGAGGTGAAAAAGTTGATGGCGAAGCGTGTGTTCCTGGGGTTATCCCGGGGAAAGAGGCCCTCAAAGAATGGCTGCAGGGTCCTGAGGTGGAAGTGGAAACACACACACACACACACACACACACACACACACACACACACACACACACACACACAGTAATACACCTGACCTTGGTCTCCACAGGCTAAACGCAAAGTAACAAAGTATTCATACTCAGATAGTTTGGTCCTTCACTGGGGTATTGATACAATTCAGCAACTTGCATGTTTACCTAACTACACTTTCAGAAGTAGTATCGACCCCTACCTACTGCTAGCTCTTGTACTAGTATCCTGTAGCCTTGTTCTCCTAGGCCAACGATTGGCCAGCGGGTCATTACGACAGGCTGGATAGCTCTGAAGGTTTAGATTAGCTTGTTAGCTCAGGTTAGCCACCTAGCTAACTGACATTAGCATAATAGTACCACACGTTACCTACTAATAGTAGCATACCTGTCTGACACAAAGCTATGCTAATTGAGTCATTTAGCCTAAGCAGCCATTGATAGCAAGACCCCAAGGCATTATTTAGTTCGTACATTTAATATAGGTTATTATTTATTATTTAGGGGCTAAAGCTGTATTTGTGAGGTCTCTGGTTTATTTCCAAGATAGTGAGTATAATTAGAGCATAATCAGTGCACATCTTTTTTACCTGATTCTTTAACAAAAATGGAAATAAATTTGTTTATACTTTATTTTGAAACTCAGTTGAACATTCTAGTGAATGTTTATTTCACTCATTCAACAGAATAAGTGTCCTGGTCCTTTGACGTGAGCCTGGTCCTGAGGATACTCACATGTCCTTCAGCCTCTCGTTGAGGCGCGGCAGCCCCATGTACGCACACAGCTCCTGGAACAGGATCTTCACAAAGATACGACTAGAAGAGGTGGTGGTGTCCTCAGAAACTTTGATACACTCCAACACCTACACACACACACACACACACACACACACACACACACACACACACACACACACACACACACAAAAACACCAGGGTGAGAAACCTCGATACACTCCAACACCTACAGGTGGTGTGCAGGTATGCTCCAGGGCACAGAGTCAGTGTAGAGGAGGTGTGTGTGTACGCTCCAGGGCACAGAGTCAGTGTAGAAGAGGTGTATGTTTGTGTGTGTACGTACACTCCAGGGCACAGAGTCTGTGTAGAGGAGGTGAGCGAACATGCGGGCCACGTTCCTCAGTTTGTTGGTCTCCAGGCGGTGGATGGTCTCATACTGCTCTGTGAAGATCCCCTCAAAACTCTCCATGTAGTCCTTCTTCAACACACAGAACCTCTGCAAACACATGTTACGGATACTTCATAATAAATCATAGAATCATATTAAAGATACTTTATGATAAACCATATAATCATATTAAAGATACTTTATGATAAACTATAGGGTCATGGGGTCATGGTTAGGCTCATGGTCATGGCTAGGCTTAGGGTCATGTTTAGGGTTATAATGTGAGGTGTCTCACCCCGGCTAGCAGGCCAAAGAACTTCTCATAGGTCCTCTGCTGGGCACAGCAATCCAAGATCATGTTACACAGCTCCTTCTGTGGAGACACACACACACACACACACACACACACACGGTTAAAGGCACAGAGCGCTGGTCTACACTACTCGTACGGACAGTTTGAATATCCATGAGGAGAGCACAGACAGTCTGAACATCCATGAGGAGGAGGAGGGTACGAACAGTTTGAATATCCATGAGGAGAGCACAGACAGTCTGAACATCCATGAGGAGGAGGAGAGTACAGACAGTCTGAACATCCATGAGGAGGAGGAGACTACAGACAGACTGAACATCCATGAGGAGGAGGAGAGTACAGACAGTCTGAACATCCATGAGGAGGAAGAGGAGGAGGAGACTACAGACAGACTGAACATCCATGAGGAGGAGGAGAGTATAGACAGTCTGAACATCCATGAGGAGGAAGAGGAGGAGGAGACTACAGACAGACTGAACATCCATGAGGAGGAGGAGAGTATAGACAGTCTGAACATCCATGAGGAGGAAGAGGAGGAGGAGACTACAGACAGACTGAACATCCATGAGGAGGAGGAGAGTACAGACAGGTTGAACATCCATGAGGAGGAAGAGGAGGAGGAGACTACAGACAGACTGAACATCCATGAGGAGGAGGAGGAGGAGGAGAGTACAGACAGTTTGAACATCCAAGTTCACAAGAGGAAAGTGGCACAGGCTGTAAAACCTATGACTACATCTGACTATGTTGTAAAAAATTATTCTGAAGAAAAATTGCACATCAAAGATTAAGTTATTTCTCACAAAGACCCAGCGTGAGACAGGGCTGTACCCTCAGTCCAACACTGTTCAACATTTATATCAATCAACTAGCCCAGCAACTCCAAACATCCAGAACAAGTGGTCCCATGCTTCTGGACAAGAAGTTAAATTCCTGCTTTTTAGTTCTACTGTCTACTTCCAAGGAAGACCTAAAGGAGAGCCTAGACATTTTACACAGATTCTGTTCAACATTGACTCTGAAAATAAACTATCTGCCCTTAACGTTATAAGGTCCCCTCACCCAGCTGGTCCTGGGGATTCATTCACCCGATACCACAACGCCTCGGGACTATCTTCATAATCTGGTTGGGCCAGATTGTCTATCTTAAAGAAAATGACATAAAAAAATCAACAAAACCACAGGCAGACCTGGCTGCCCAGGGAGGACAGACTGTGCTCACTGCTTCCAAGATGAGGTGGAGACAGAGCTATACTTTCTTTTAAAATGTCATAAATACAAACTCATTCAAGAAACCTTCTTCCCTAAAGTATATGCTTTAGACGTTATGATAGTTCCCATAAACTCAACACCTTCTGGGTGAAATTAGTGAGTGTACCCTAATGGCAGGACTCTACGCCACATCTTGCCACACAAGTCACTTCTTGAGTGATAATTTGTTATTACAAACGATATGTTCACTAGTTGTATATTTAATCAATACTGTTATTATATGGTTGTTTATTTTTGATTGTATGCTTTGGCAATATTCACTTTGTAATTTCATGCCAAAAAGCACCATTGAGTGAGCGAGATGGACAGGTAGAGAGATTGTGTGTGTGTGTGTGTGTGTGTGTGCGCGTGTGTGTGCGCGTGTGTGTGTGCGTGCATGTGCATACCGTTTGGCTGTCAGGGAAGTCCATCTTGATCAACTTGTGGGCGCATTCCTCAAAGTCCAAACTAGACAGACAGATAGATCAGCCATTAATGATGACATTAACCCCTCTGTGTTCTCAGTGATCAAGATGCTATGTGTGTGTAGTACAGTGTGTGTTCTCTGTGATCAAGATGCTATGTGTGTGTAGTACAGTGTGTGTTCTATGTGATCGAGATGCTGTGTGTGTGTGTGTGTGTGTGTGTGCGTGTCTTCTCTGTGATCTAGATACTATGTGTGTGTAGTACAGTGTGTGTAGTACAGTGTGTGTGTGTGTGTGTGTGTGTATTCTGTAATCTAGATACTGTGTGGGTGTAGTACAGTGTGTGTATGTATTCTCTGTGATCTAGATACTATGTGTGTGTGTATTCTCTGTAATTTAGATACTATGTGTGTGTAGTACAGTGTGTGTGTGTGTGTGTGTGTGTGTGTATGTATTCTCTGTGATTTAGATACTATGTGTGTGTAGTACAGTGTGTGTGTGTGTGTGTGTATTCTCTGTGATCTAGATACTATGTGTGTGTGTGTATTCTCTGTGATTTAGATACTATGTGTGTGTAGTACAGTGTGTGTGAATGTGTGTATTCTCTGTGATCTAGATACTATGTGTGTGTGTGTATTCTCTGTGATCTAGATACTATGTGTGTGTAGTACAGTGTGTGTGTGTGTGTATTCTCTGTGATTTAGATACTATGTGTGTGTAGTACAGTGTGTGTGTGTGTGTCTGTGTGTGTGTATTCTCTGTGATTTAGATACTATGTGTGTGTAGTACAGTGTGTGTGTGTGTGTGTGTGTGTGTGTGTGTGTATTCTCTGTGATCTAGATACTATGTGTGTGTAGTAGTGTGTGCGAGAAGAGGAGAAAGAGAGCACTCTTGACAGCTCCCTAGCTGCAGCAAGGGCACTCGGTCCTGACAATTGTGCTACTATAATGCATGAAGTTGGTGGTTTGCGGGTCGGGTCGGGTTAATGATGAACGCATATTTTTGCGGGTTGGGCGGTGTGGATTGGTTCTCATAACGGGTCGGGTGGGTGCGGGTAAACCCTGACCCGCACATCACTAGTGTGTGTGTTCTCACAGCCCAGTGTAGAATGACAGGGTTGATCTGGGTCAACCAGTAGGTCCCTCTCCAGACCACACCCACACCCACACCCACCCACAGACACCCACACCCACACACACCCACACACAGTATGCTGTGTAAAGTGGGCCAGTCTCCTCTAAGTTTAAATAGAAACCTCCAAACAGATGGCTGCTACTGATACCCCCTGCCAACACACTCACTCCAGTCTCCAATGATTTTTGGGGTTATTTAAAGTTTATATTTAAAGGGCCCCAAATGTAGAACTTGGACTGTTTCTTCGTCTAGCATTGTTTTATCACTTATAGGGATTGTAACAACAACAGGAAAAGTTAAATCTGTGCCTTGTGCATTTTCTCTATTTTACCTCTGACAACACATCTATCCTATTATACACGCTGTTCTGAATTTCACTGATTTGTGATGTAGAAAATCCAAGTCAATCCAATTGGCCAATCACGGCCTCAGCTACTCCGGCCGCAGCCATGACAACAGCAGCATGTTACTATCCCTAGCCAATAACAAAACTCAGCTGATGAATGTTAATGAGGATTGGGTGTAAACTCGCGCTCACCACTGACAACGGCATGCGAGTTGGAAGGGAAGAAAGAGGCACCTTAGAATAATGATTTAAAAATATAATGTAATTTGCATTTTTTCCCTAAATACTTTTTAATGTGCTTCATAGACACCAAGGAAGCACACAAAAATGTATGCTTGTCTACGTTATGGGCCCTTAAAAGATTCTATCTTTAGCTCTCTGCTTAGTGTGTGTGATCAGTGCAGTGAACAGCAGAGGGCAGAGCCACAACGTGTTGTGATGGTCTGGTCCAGCAGCCGTACCAAGGAGACCTCTGCTGCCTTCTAGAGGGGTAGAGTCAGCCAGCCAGCCAGCCAGGGATGGGTCATCATTTCTCAAGCTGGTCGGCCTCTCCTTCCCCTCCCCCCGCCCCCCTCCTTACTACCGCCAGAGTGTGTGTTTGTGTGTGCGTGTGTGCCCACCTGGACTGGATGGCCAGGTAGATGGTTCGCCTGAAGGCCACCAGGTTGACTTCTGTCTGGTCAAAGATGGTCACCTTCTCCTCCCCTAAACACACACACACACACACACACACACATTAAAACACCTTCTCCTCTCCTTAACACACACACATCGTGCAGTCCAGTTAAAGTAAATGAGGTGTCTACAGTTTGCTCTATGACAGGTATGATGTGGTCTATTGTGTGTGAACACACCGTTTCCTTCCTCCATCTTTTCCTCATCCCCTTCATCATCATCTTCATCACTCCCATCCCCCTCCTCTCCGGAGTCGCTGCTGCCCTCATCCAGGATCTCTGAAAACACACAAACACACAATGTGAGCAGTGTTTCCACACACAGACAGTAGTGTGTGAGTGTGGCGTAGTGTGTTGTAGTGTAATGTGTGAGTGTAGTAGTGTAGTATGTGAGTGTAGTAGTTTATGTGAAGTGTCTCACCTCTCTTGACTGTGTAGTGTGTGTGTTTCTCACCTCTCTCAACGGTGTGTGTGTGTGTGTGTGTGTGTGTAGTGTACATGTAGTGCAGTATGTGCGAGTGTGTGTCTCACCTCTCTTGATGGTCTTGTACTTCTCTTCATTCTCCAGAAAGTTGGGGTCCAACTTAAACACATCTGGAAACAAACACATTTATTAGCACACATCCTTAACAAGCCACATTATGAACCCCCCCCCCCCCCCCCCACACACACACACACAAAAACAACCACACACACACACACACACACACACAGAAATGAGGACCGGAAAGTAATTTTTCTATAAATTTGATTGAAAACATTTGCTTTATGGCAAAGCTCAACCGTGTGTGTGTGTGTGTGTGTGTGTGTGTGGTGTGTGTCTCACTAAGGATGTCTTCCTGGTTGTACTCGTCCTCCAGCGGTAACATATGTGTGAACTGCTCCTCCTCCTCCACCAGGTCCAGGCCCTCTGGGATGGTGGGGTGGTCTTTGAAGCCGTCCTTCCGGATGGCAAACATCACCTCGATCATGTACTGCACACGCTTATCGATCTCAGACTCATGGAGCACGTTACGCAGACGCTCAAAGATGGCTGTAAGGGAAGGAGAGAGAGGAGTAATGTAAATGTAGACCAGCAGACAGCAGTCTATCAGAGCTATAGCGATAATGAAAGGAGCTGGTGCTAACCATCCTTCTCTAGCAGACTGTGGTTAGGGTTAGGCACCCAGGCCCTAGCAGACTGTGGTTAGGGTTAGGCACCCAGGCCCTAGCAGACTGTGGTTAGCGTTAGGGGCCCAGGCCCTAGCAGACTGTGGTTAGCGTTAGGGGCCCAGGCCCTAGCAGACTGCGGTTAGGGTTAGGGACCCAGGCCCTAGCAGACTGCGGTTAGGGTTAGGGACCCAGGCCCTAGCAGACTGCGGTTAGGGTTAGGGGCCCAGGCCCTAGCAGACTGCGGTTAGGGTTAGGGACCCAGGCCCTAGCAGACTGTGGTTAGGGTTAGGGGCCCAGGCCCCAGCAGACTGTGGTTAGGGTTAGGGACCCAGGTCCTAGCAGACTGTGGTTAGGGACCCAGGCCCTAGCAGACTGTGATTATGGTTAGGGACCCAGGTCCTAGCAGACTGTGATTATGGTTAGGGACCCAGGCCCTAGCAGACTGTGGTTAGGGACCCAGGCCCTAGCAGACTGTGATTATGGTTAGGGACCCAGGTCCTAGCAGACTGTGGTTAGGGACCCAGGCCCTAGCAGACTGTGATTAGGGTTAGGGACCCAGGCCCTAGCAGACTGTGATTAGGGTTAGGGACCCAGGCCCTAGCAGACTGTGATTAGGGTTAGGGACCCAGGCCCTAGCAGACTGTGGTTAGGGTTAGGGACCCAGGTCCTAGCAGACTGTGGTTAGGGACCCAGGCCCTAGCAGACTGTAATTAGGGTTAGGGACCCAGGTCCTAGCAGACTGTGATTAGGGTTAGGGTTAGGGTTAGGGACCCAGGCCAGAGGTGGAAGTGGTAGGCAGTAGCTGTTTAGGTACCGTTGATTCCTCTGGGGGAGACCTCGGTCAGCTTGAGGCCCACCTCCTTCAGGAAGCTGATGGAGACCTCCACACTGTCATCACTGGGCCGCTCCAACAGCAGAGTCAGCATCTCCAGGGACAGCACCTCGTGGCTCTGGGGTCACAGATCAACACAACAGCACATCTTATACATTTGGGCATTTTTTTTATATACATGTTGTTTTATTTAATAGTGTGTGTGTGTGTGTGTGTGCGTGTGTGTGTGTGTGTGCGTGCGTGCATGCGTGTGTGTGTGTGTGTGTGCGTGTGTGCGTGCGTGCGTGCGTGCGTGGCAGACAGAGAAAGTTTGGGGTGTAATCATACCACGTTCTGGTTGATGAGATGAGCCACAAACTTGGAAGCTGTCAGACATTGTTGCTGGAACAGAAAAAACAGGTTGTCACTTTACATACCAATATATGTTTATGAAGGTTGGAAGTGAGTGAGTGAGTATTGATTTGATTTGATTCAACTTTATTAACATTGCACATAGTACGAGTACAGGTACAACAAAATGCAATTAGCATCCAACCAGAAAGTGCAAAGAGTCGATAAGGTGCAGATGATAAGGTTTTGCAGTATGTACATATATACAAGGTTACAATATATACAGGTAAAAATATGGGATATTTGGTTGTATAAATATGCAATATATACAGATGTAAAAAGGAAAATGCAAGCAAGGTCATATTTACAGATAAGGTGCAAGGGTTAAAGCATGTTTAAGTTATATACCGATGGAATAAATATTTACAATGTAGGACCATGAGTATGAGGTGCTGTGAGTTGAAGTCTATGAATATGAAACGGGAGTGGGCAAGTCTGTGGTTCGGAGGTTATGACTAGGGACTGGGAGGGGCTTGTGCTGGATTTGAGAGTTCAGAATGGTTATGGTGTTGTGGAAAAAAGTATGCGTATGTATGTATGTATGTATGTATGAGTACGCATGTATGTATGTATGAGTATGCATGTATGTGCTCCAACAAACAGCGACCGCTGGCTTAGAGTTTTTGTGCTAAGCTGCTAGGCTACATTTACCTACATACTTACCTAGACAGTAGTCCTAGCTCACTCAGTGCTGTTTGATAAATAGACCTACTCTCTGTAGGAGTTACCCACGTCCAAACCAAAACACACAGCACTTCTAAAAATAACACACCCTAACCCCAACACCTGCTCCTACAGTATATAGTGGTGGAACCAGTCAAACCAGCTGACGCATGTTTAATTACCAAAACTTGAAGTGCTTTGAACTTCTGTGATGACAGAGAAAAAAAACTAAGAAATAAGGAGAGCAAAATAGAAAGGAAGTTGGGACAAAGAAAGAGGAAAGGGATAGGCAGAAGGATAAAAAGAAAGAAGGACAGAAGGATAAAGAGTAGAGAAGGGGGAGAGAGGGAGTCACCTTGTCGTTCCTGCGGTAGCCCTTGCGGAAGTTGAGGATGAGTCTCTTGAGGATGAGCTCTCCTATCTGGGGGAACTTAGAGTTGATGATGGCCACCACCGCAGCGTAGACATGGGAGAAGATAGGAGACGCACCCTGAGCCTGCAGCACCGAGCGCGCCAACAGACCTCTGCACACACACACACACACGCACACACACACACACAGGCAGAGGGGACACGGACACGGACACAGACAGACACAGAAAGGTAGATACACACACATACACGCATGCACACAGAAGGGCAGATACACACACACGCACGCGCACACACACACACCAGAGAGGGGCAGACACACACACAGGATAAAAGAAACACACAAAACATTTTTTACCGTGCTCGGATGATGTTCTACTCTCTGTGTGTGTGTTCTATTACCGTCTTCTGATGATGTTCTCATGTATGTGTGTGTGTGTGTGTGTGTATGTGTTCTCTTACCGTCCTCTGATGGTGTACTCCTGTGTGTGTGTGTTCTATTACCGTCCTCTGATGATGTTCTCCTGTGTGTGTGTGTTCTATTACCGTCCTCTGATGATGTTCTACTGTGTGTGTGTGTGTGTGTGTGTGTGTGTGTGTGTGTGTGTTCTGTTACCGTCCTCTGATGTTGTTTTCCTGTGTGTGTGTGTGTTCTCTTGCCGTCCTCTGATGTTCTTCTGTGTGTGTGTGTGTTTGTTCTGTTATCGTCCTCTGATGATGTTCTACTGTGTGTGTTGTGTGTGTTATATTACCGTCCTCTGATGATGTTCTACTGTGTGTGTGTGTGTATGTGTGTGTGTGTGTGTGTGTGTGTTCAGCTACCAGCCTCTGATGATATTCTACTGTGTGTTTGTGTGTGTTCTAATACCGTCCTCTGATGATGTTCTCCTGTGTGTGTGTGTGCGTGTTCTATTACCGTCCTCTGATGCTGTTCTACTGTGTGTGTGTGTGTGTTCTATTACCATCCTCTGATGATGTTCTACAGCGTGTGCTTGTGTGTGTTCCATTACCGTCCTCTGATGATGTTCTCCTGCAGTAGCTCCTGGATGATAAAGGCCATGTTGGAGACGTTGACTTTGTTGATCAGACCATTGATAGACTTCTTAAGAGCCTCCCAGCTCATACGCTGGAACGCCAGGCTGGACACACACACACACACATTATAATACGCTGGAGCCTGGCTGCAGTGCAAGATACACATCTAACAAGGCCATTGCAGAGCTGTGAGTCTATGGAGACACTACTGAATGTGACAGACTAATCTATATGGAGAACCTACTGAATGTGACAGACTAATCTATATGGAGGCACCACTCCAATGAGGAACAGGAGCTACTGTGTGGCGCCTACATCTCCATGGTGATGACCTCACCTGCTCTTGTCGGTGATCTGAGCCTGCATCATGCGCAGTTTGGCAGGAGGGATATAAGCCCCGCCCGTCCGCGTCAGGATGGGATCCAGCTCCTCCTTCTTCTTTTTGATTGGAGGCTCCTCTTCTGTAGTCTCTCTATTGGCTGGTGAAGGAGATCGGCCCCGCCTTCTAAAGTCTCCTTCTTGGTCCCTATTGGCCCGCCGACTGTAGTGGTCCCTGTCATGATGGATACATGCTAACTCAGCAGAACAGAATCCAATCCATGGAAAAGAACCATTTCCACCACGATTTGTTTTCCACCTTCTCCCTAGTTCCCATGGCTACATAAGCCATATAAGTCTGTGTAGCTATAGAATATAATATCCTAGTTGTACAGAGATATGTTCCCATGGCTACATAAGCCATATTACTATAAGTCTGTGTTGCTATAGAATATACTATCCTAGTTGTACAGCATCTTTCTAAACACTTTCTGGAGTTCAACCTCATTTTACATGTCACAGTACAACCACTAGAACCAGTCAAGCGCGGGGTGCACTATTTCCCCTTCCTTTCTGAGAGCAATCCTCAGGTTCACATGGACACACGTTGAAAGACAACATTCACCAATATATTCATGCCCAGAGCAATCTATACATATCAGAAAATGTAAACACACAATGACAAATTATGAAACAATAAAGAGTATATACATTTCAAATCCATGATAGTGATTGATTTGCTTATTGAATGCTTTATAAAACCGATGGCAAACTTTGTACATAATGTTAGCCGGTACAATTACGAATCATTGCTATGAACAACTAAATATGCAGTGACAGTGCCATATTACAAATGCTAATATTTAGCATTTATCTCTCCACAGCCGTAGCTGCACTCTTCATATGATCACACTGGAACGGACTAGAGTAGAGTAAATAATCCAGGTCTATTAGTGTGTGTGTATGTGTGTGTATGTGTGTGTGTCTGTGTCTGTTACCGTGCATAGCGCCTGTCTCTGTCCAGAGATCTGGATCTGGATCTGGAGCGCCCTCGTCTCTCATCTCGTTCCCCAGAGGAGGAGCTCCTTCTCCTGGGCTGGCCCTCATCATCAGGACCTCTCTGGAACAACACACAGTCTCACCTATCACCATCCACGTTTAATCACTCACTATGACCACCATCCACGTTTTCACACTGAACCTCAGACTCCTTATAGCAAGGGCCACCGCATAAAAATTCGAATAATTCATTTTATTTCAGTATAGACTGACTAGTATTGAAATGTGTTGTGAGGTTAGTTTGGCCTCACCCTGATCTGAGCCACACTGCTCTTCAGCCTTCTGACTGGACCCTCATCATCGCTGTCTTCATCACTGCTGTCACTCTCGGACCCACTGGAGCCCTGGCTTCCGTCTCCACTCTCTCGGGACGCCGGTCTGTCCTGGTCTCCGCTACCCAGGGAAGTGGGTCTCTCTCTGGGGATGGTTGGACCTGGGCTGGCCTCTCTGGATCTCCTCGTAGTTATTCCTGGTGGTCTGGGACTAGACACAGGACTGTTGTGGTCCACTGAAGTATCTGCTATTAAAACAGCACAGATGTTCAGAGAAAAATACAAACTCACAATTTATCTAATAAATCGTTGTTCATATTTTGCTTTGAAAATAACTGGTAATTCAGGTATATCTAAGACTAATAGAATGCACTTTCCTATGAAATGCTTAACATGAAATCCGATGGTACCATTTGAGGAGGCCAGTTAACCACAGTTATTTTGAAAGTCAGCTAGGTACATTAACTTTATCCGACTCACCCTCATCTTTTTCGGCCGGGCTGTGTCCTCTACCCTGACGGACGCTGGTGTCCTCCCCTGGGCTGAGGGACTGAAGTAGACACAGACAGAACTATGTCGGTCGCTCTGACAATCATTACTTATCATTCCAGCTTTGTTTTCATCTAGCTAAAAAGGGACTTGCGAGCGAACACGATATTTTGTCAAATAAACATGACTCAAAACTTGCCATACTCTTAAAGTGTATTTTGGACATTATCGGAGTTCTTGTTAGGTACTATATAAAGTCCATAATTGTGTTAGGCAAATGACTAGCATTATTAGTAAGGCCGCTAGGCCGCTAGCTTGCTAGAGTCTTCGCAACACATACGCAAGGCCGCCTTGCCTCGGGCTCGGGCAAGTAAAGAAGCGCGGTTGCTAATGCTAACGCACATTTCTCTATCAAATCAACCCTCCAGAAAATAATAACAAAAATAACTGAGGTTACATATGAGGGACGTTTTTAATATAAATGTTTTGCATTTAGACGTCGCTTACCACGTTTCTCTTCGGGCTGAGTCCCGCTGTTAAATCGCTGTCGTTAGGTCCTGTAGCCATTTTCGCCGTTCTCTTCCGCAACTCAGATTCGTTGTACGGGTAGTCGCGAGGGACAGATCTATGGAAGACGAAGGTACTTTGGTCGAAGGTACTAATTTTGCAGGACGCAATTCTGGTCTTGAGACAGAAAAAGTCCCAGTTTTAAAGCTTGGACGACTTTATGTACGTATTTCATAGTACAAAATGTATGTATCTAAAATGTATGTACGGATTTTTTTTTTATATGCGTTAATAAATACTACTAGTGGAGCAGAATCGGAGTTGCGGACTTTTTTATACTTGACTATTTTCTGTCCTGCACCCAAACTAATCGGATGTGCGCATTTTCATTCGTTTACTTCGTATATACACATGAACCTTTTTTGGCTTACATTGAAAACTGTCTTACAGAAATCACGGACATCAGAGCAGAGCAAACAACAATGGGTCTCAAATCAACCTTTTCCTTTACAGTCTTACTGGCCTACTTAATTTAATATATTATTTATTATTTTTTATTTATGTTAAGGATCAGCTGACTGAGAATCTTTTGTAATTATTAAAATATCACACACACACATACACACACACACGCACACACGCACACACGCACACACGCACACACGCACACACACACACACACACACACACACACACACACACACACACACGCCACGGGGCTATACGTGTGAATAATCACAAAAAATATATATAACTATATAGTTATTATTATAGTATTAAATTGGTGCAGCAATTATTTCATTAGTGAACAATTTGTGTAAAGCGCTTTGAGTCTAAAGAAAAGCCTAAAAACTAAATAAAATGAATTATTATTACTGTGCATTGTGGCAAGGTCAGACCCATCAGAACGAATCTTCTCAAAAACGGGACAGATAATAACAGAGAAATAGGGTCAGCCCCTCTAAGTTCAGTTTTCCTTAATGCCAGTCCACCCATATGGACAATGTTTCACTGTCAGTATACCGGTTGGATGCTGCTGCTTTGCACATTGAGATGTATTTGTTATGTACATAATATGGCACATGTGTTCTGATTTGAGTGTGATATTCTGTAAATTATAAGGTTTTGTTAAAATAACGTTTTTCAAAGGAAGGATGCAGGTATACAGTAGCCCACTCCCTCCCTCTCCCCTGGCCCACACTATTTACTATTGAGTTTAATTTCTTTCAGATAATTTTAATTTAAAAAAAGAACCTTCATATTATTATTTCGTCCTAAAATTATTTATTTTATTTAATAACCAGGACAGAATTATAAAAAAATCACATTCATATTAATCTATTATTTTTGTATAGGGCAGGTTACCAGTCTTTACCTTACTTACTTACCTTACACTTTTAAAACACAAATTCAGTACTCACAGGACACGCTCACAGGACCATATCACCCTTGAAAGCCTGAAGTGGAAAAAGAACTTGGTAAATCGGCTTTCAAAATGTTTTTGTCTCGGATAAATGGAACAAGATTCATTCATTCATTCAGGAATTGAAATTAGAGCAGTTTGCTTCATGTTTTTTTAAAAACCAGACCAAGATTGATGTGCAAAACAAATAATTAATTGATGTCTACAAAGGCTTTTGCCATGTATGAACAAACTTTTAAAGCAATATCTGACATGTAGTTTGAAAGGTAAAAGAAGGTAACTTGCCGTCTGTGCCATGTCAAATAGGTTGGCCTTATTTATACATCGATAGCAAAAGATCACTCATGAAACATATAAATAAGCAAAGTTCTATGCTGTACAATAGAACACGATGATAATTAAACCACTCAAACTCGTAAGGATTTTTGGTTTTGTTACAAAGGATCATCTTTGCTTTGCCAAGTTAACACGAGCTGACTTAGAAGTCAGTTAGCCTTTAAGATAATTTACATTTATCCAGTTGTTTAAATCCAGATATGGCTTCTACTCTTTAAAAAGATGATGACTGCATAAAAATAATTATGAAAACAAAGCTCTCTGACCAACTTTGCCGTGGTAAATATTACCCAGGATAGAAACGCTATTTTTAACATTAGTGATTGTCCAAGTAAACATTTTTTCTCCGATGTATTTTTTATTTACTATAATTTTATCCAAACAATTCCATTGATATAGCAAGCTCAATCATGAACATATCACATCCCAGAATACAACAATTAATTAAAATCATTATTCAAATATTATGATGCTGATTTGATTATTATGATTACTTTAACAACAGTTTAACATTAATATGCAGCTTCGTCTTTGTTAAACATCTGGTCTTCTGACTTCATCTTAACAATTGTAGAGTCGTTTGATCCTCAGGATGTCAGTTGCAGACAAGCCGTTTCTCTGGCCAATGCTCACATTGGGGTTGGGGATGGGGGTGATGGTGTTCTGCCCATTAATGGTGAAGGCTGTGTTTCCATAGTGCATGACAGAAGAGTAGTCATAAGGAGTGTTGAGGTTGTTGGTGTTTGCTTTGTTGAAGTTGTAGGCATTTTGGGGGTCGATGTTTTTCCAGTTGATCACCACATACTGGTCCCGGTCGCTCCTGGTCTGTTCGTGCTGGAAGCCCAGGGCGTGGTTGAGCTCATGCATAACTACACCAGCATACATGCAGCCCTGCCTATTGAGAGAGACCACCTGTGAACCTCCTGTTCTCCCCAGAGAGGAGTAGCAGCCATCCCGGTTCTGAATGCTGATGAAGTCAGGCTGATTTGTCCTGGGAATAAAGCGGATGCAGGTTCTGGAAGCAAATGCGCTTGTGGCAGAGCTAATTGTCTGCTTGTCATAACTAGAGAAGTCAGCACTCACAGTGTAGGGAACATACACCAAGCCGTCAGAAGACTTGCTCCAAAAACAGCTGTTGCCGTTGTAACAAACTATGGCGTTTCTGGTTTTAGGCACCACCAGGTCTCCCTCAATCAGCATCTCATCGGAGCCATTGTTAGTGGTCAGAATCCTGGTGCTGATGTCAACAAAGTCTTCTTCAGGCTCCTCATAGTGGAGCTCTTCTCCAATGTCATTGTCGGGGATTGGATGAGCCTGGGTCAGGCCCAGGAGCAGCAGCAGTAGGAGGCTGAGAGAGGAACCCTTTTCCATGTTCAGGCTCTGGTTGGTCTCTGGTACTCTGAGGCTGGTTGGAGGTGCTTTGGAGAGGCTCCCTGAGGCTTGATGTTTGAGTCTGATCCGTCCTGGGCATTTATACTCTGCTCTGCAGGTGTGTCCTCGGGTGGATCCAGGGTTGGGGTCCAGCATCCTGAGCCTAAACAAACCTCTGGAGGGAGGACAAGTGTCCAGTTTCAAACCCCTGGTCTTAAAAGGGCCAGTGAAGGTTGACTTACTGGGTGGATCCTGTCAGTTACTTAGCTTTTATGTTCTTTAAGGACACTGTTAAAATAAGGCCTTCACAAAATTCCCAACAATATGTAATATATTATGTAGTCCAGGGATGCAGCTTTAGTTTTTATCAACACATTGTTTACGTTTCAGATGTGACATTTATTCTTTATTATATTACTTCTACTACGACCACACCTTCCTCTGTTGCTATGCTATCACACTATGCAGTAATAATAATCTTTATTTAACCGGGTAGGTTTACTGGGAACGAGTTCTCTTTAACAGTGATGACCTGGCCAAGTGGCCCACACAGTGACAACCTTGCCAAGTGGCCCGCACAGTAACGACCTGGCCAAGTGGCTCAAACAGTGACGACCTGGCCAAGTGGCTCAAACAGTGACAACCTGGCCAAGTGGCTCAAACAGTGACAACCTGGCCAAGTGGCTCAAACAGTGACAACCTGGCCAAGTGGCTCACACAGTGACGACCTGGCCAAGTGGCTCAAACAGTGACGACCTGGCCAAGTGGCTCAAACAGTGGCGGCCGGTCATTATGGGCCAAACAAACAAGAGAAAGACAAATAATACCAGGGAATTGTAAACTGAATGATGATTAAAAGTTCCCAAAATTAGATGCTAGTAATCAAAACGCCTACGACAAGTCGTGAAGATCATAACAGATGATAATAAGATGGTGAAACCGGTGTGCTATTTGTTGGGGCCAGCCCCACGTCTGCACAGAAACAACAGAGATTGCCTGCAGAAATTCAACCAAAACGTTCAGTCACACATGTGCTTTACTGTCTTTTTGTGAGAACTGGTGGGGCATGTCAGGCTTGGCCCCTTGCGTTACTTGCCACTTGCAGCTTGCTTGTCTGTTAGCTTGCTACTGCAATCAGAGAAAATGAACACAGTTGAGAAAGACTACGGTGTCTGAACAAAAACTGGAAATCAAACATTTAGGCCGCATCGATCGTGCGATAAAGGAAAATAAAAAGAAATGTATTTTTAACACTGAATGGAACAGAGAAAAAATGGCACAGGAAAATCGTTATTTTGTTTCTCTCGTCTTTTACTTGGTGCGGTTGGAAGAGAGACTGTATGGACAAAATCGGGGTATAAGGTTTAAAACACCTGTCAGAAAGGCCAGTAAAAGGTGGTGTCTGTTATTTACTATTGATGTTTTCTGAAATAGCTTCTCACTGTGTACTATAGCCTAGTCTCCATCAAAATAGTAGTTTATTAATAAGAATGAAACAACAGGCCGAAGCTTATTATTTAATAGACCATAGACCAAACGTTCCGCATTTCCGTGGTACTATGGTTTGCGCATCAACATATGGGTCTTGTCTATAGAATATTAGTGTTTTAGCGCATTTTAAATGTTGGTAGTTTTTTTTGTGCCCCACCGGTAAACAAGTCCACCGGCCGCCACTGGGCACACAGTATGACAAACAACAACACAAACATAATATAAAAAGTACAGACAGCTAAGCCAATGATCCTTAACAGCAAGTACAGGAGTCCATGGTAATAATTCATGCTGATGATTCAAAACAATATTAGACAACAGCGTGTGTTCCAGTCCTGGCCTGCTGCAAACTTCAGCGTGTGTTCCAGTCCTGGCCTGCTGCAAACTTCAGCGTGTGTTCCAGTCCTGGCCTGCTGCAAACTTCAGCGTGTGTTCCAGTCCTGGCCTGCTGCAAACTGAAATGAGCCGCGCCCGCCTGGGGGCGGGAGGAAACTATAACTTTCATATTCAAAAGCATTTTTCTTAGTTTTTGTGCACTTGCTTCAAAACGTTTGTAAGAGTTGTAGTAATATATACAGTTAGAGACTGGCACGTGATATGCTGGTGCACGTAGCAAGCAAGCTCCTTGATGGCTGGGTTTCATTTCAGGAAGCTGCTTCCTTTACCCTGGTTAACCAGGTGGGAAGGCCTTCAATGGCTGCATTCCATTCCAAAACCCTGTTTCCTCCATTTAACCCATTTCTTCACTGGAGCTCTAACTTGGTGTGGTTTTAGTGTTTGGGTTCTCCTTTCCAATGACAGGACTTACTAAAACATGAAACTCTCTTCTTCATGGACCCTAACCCAGTTAAATCCTGCGGAATCTAGAGATGGACACCCAGTGTGTAATGGTGGAAAAAAGCGTGATGTTCTCATTTATTCATTGCTGAAGTTATGTAGTTTTTATTGCATATTAATTTGTTTGGTGGTATTAGTAAGTATTAGATACTGTATATTCACTGTAATATATTATGTATATTCCATAGTAATATATTCTGTGTATATTCCACAGTAATATATTCCATGTAGTCACTGTAATATATTCTGTGTATTCACTATAATATATTCTATATATTCACAGTAATATTTTCGGTATATTCACAGTAATATATTCTGTATATTCACTGTCATATATTCTGTGTATATTCCATATATAGTGTAATATATTCTGTATATTAATTTCAAAGCAGTATATTTATGTACATTCCATTGTCACTGTTGTTTTACATTTGGCCACTAGATGGAGCTAGGTAGCCTTGGAGAAGAGAGAGGCCAGCTTGGAACCTTC
>JAPMUY010004388.1:90000-110000 GCA_026901105.3 Galaxias olidus
GTGTGTGTGTGGGAGGAGCTAATGAACTGATGGAGTGTATCTGCATAACAGGCTAGCTACTATGCTTGGCACCACCATAGGGATAGCACACTACAGGCTAGCTACTATGCTAGGTACCACCATAGGGATAGCACACTATAGGCTAGCTACTATGCTAGGTACCACCATAGGGGTAGCACTCTACAGGCTTGCAAATTTTCGCAATTCAAATAATCAAATTAGAAATAAAAAAGATTGTGCAAAATATTGAGCGAATGCTATGTTGTGCAAAATACAAATGAATATTAAAGACAGATAGTAGATATCAGCTGTTCAAAGAAAACTCACAGTCCGACTCTTAGCTAGCAACTATGCTAGGTACCACAACGCGCTGCTAGCTAGGTACCAGAGCACACTCCATAGTGCGAACACCATAATAGATGAGACCACACCATGCTAGCTAATACAGCAGGCTAGTTACTTGGCCAAGCTACCAACCTTGGTGGACAATTTGCTATACTGGACTAGCTACCTCACTACAATAATATAATAACTGTTTTACTGTACTTTTTTATGAAGGCTTATGCAACTACATTGTTGCTGTGGTGTTGGAATGTCAACTATTTGTATATTGTATTGTTCTTGATGGGCTCAATATGGTTTCCTCATAAAATAAAGGTTTATTTATACAAAGCTATGAAATCATCTCCAGAAGGACATGATGTTGTGTCGACTACAGGCTATTTAACTAGAGGTTTAAGCTGGCCTAGCACGACACGGTCTTAGCCCAAGTCTTTTTTAAATCGCAGACCAATTCCTCCATGGAAACATCTTGTAATGTGTTGCCTATCAGTCATGTAGTGAGAACCCCACAACGACTTCAAGATACCCGATTACAAGACAGACAGTTGTGTAGTGTGTGCAGTACAGTGATCTTGGGATCTCTCTCCCCCTCTCCCCTGCAGTGTGTCTGAGCCTTCAGAGGAGAGGGAGCTGTTTATCCAGCATGCTGCTGTAGGAGAGCAATGTTCACTATTAGTGCTCCACTTAGATCCAGCTCCATTTATCAACCTGGGACACTGTGTGTGTGTGTGTGTGTGTGTGTGTGTGTGTGTGTGTGTGTGTGTGTGTGTGTGTGTGTGTGTGTGTGTCTTATTGTTCTGTTAGCTCTTCAGTCCGTTTTTATCACGCTGCATTGTTTTCTAACTGCCCTGACAACATACACTCCCACATACACACTCGCACACACAATCTGACCTCCAACCCCGGCCTATTGTTCTCCCAGTCCCTGTGGTCCAGGTATCAGCAGTGGGGTGGGGCGCTGGTGTCAGGTTTGCATGGGCCTGCATTTCTGCGCTCAGCAGGATGGTCCCCCAGAGAGGAGAGGAGAGGTGAAGACCAGCCTGTTCCAAAACAAACCCTCTATTTTAGGACAGCTGTCCTGTTTCAGCCAATCTAGGGAACCATGAGGTCGCTGCCTGTATCTAGGTAACCATGAGGTCGCTGCCTGTATCTAGGTAACCATGAGGTCGCTGCCTGTATCTAGGTAACCATGAGGTCGCTGCCTGTATCTAGGGAACCATGAGGTCGCTGCCTGTATCTAGGGAACCATGAGGTCGCTGCCTGTATCTAGGTAACCATGAGTTCGCTGCCTTTTTCTAGGTAAATGTGTCTCTGGCTGTGAGTGTGTCTGCCTGTCTGTCTCACTTGTCGGCCTGTCTGTGTGTGTCTCTCTCTCTGTGTGTCTGTGTGTCTCTCTGTAGAGACAGCTAGAAAGATGACAGTGTTAAATCAGAGCTCTATTAAGAGTTAACCAGTCATCTCTGTCCCTCCGGCCGTCATCTCTCCCTAACACACTTGGTATCAGGGGCACAGGGTGTCTGTGTCTCTCTCTCTCTCTCTCTCTCTCTCTCTCTCTCTCTCTCTCTCTCTCTGTCTCTCTCTCTGTCTCTCTCTCTCTCTCTGTGTGTGTCTCTGTGTGTGTGTGTGTGTGTGTTTGTATGTCTCTGTGTGTGTCTATGTGTCTCTTTGTGTCTCTGTGCTGTCTCTGTGTGTGTGTGTCTCTGTGCATCTCTGTGTGTGTGTGTGTGTGTGTGTGTGTGTGTGTGTGTAGTGCTCCCAGGCATTCTGGAGGCCACAGCGTGGGGCGACAGCCTCCATATGTTGCACCCCTCCCCCTGCCCCCCTCTTGTCCAGCTGTGTTGCCGAGGGGGCTTGGAGCTTAATCGGTGCGTGGCAGCCCCGTGGCGTGTGTGTGTGTGTGTGTGTGTGTGTGTGTGTTGTTAAATTAGCCAGATATTTCAGCATCCAGATCTGTCTTGGAATGGCACAACGAAGGAGTAGATTGAATGATCTTTCTTTCTCTCTCTCTCCATGTCTCTTTCTTTCTCTCTTTTTCTCTCCGTCTCTTTCTCTCTCCCCATCTCGGGTGTGTGAGGCCTCCCAGACTCTGTTCCAGCCTCTTCCTTTGTAAACACGGCTCTCATCAGTCCGGTCACACAGGCAGCCAGCCGCCTAGGCCGCCAGACAGCCACAGGGGGCAGCCAAGAGCAAACAATCAAAAGGTTTTCTGCAGGTGCAGAGCTTGAAAACAACATTGCTCGTTGCTTACACCCACACAGCACGCACACACGCTTAATAGCCGCATCTGACATGTGATGTGACCTGTCACTTGTCCCATCAGGATCAGTCCCTTTTCAAGTCTGCATGAATTGTCCTGCCCGCACCTTCATGAAGTATGACGGCTTTTCCACAAATGGCAATTGAGAAATGAAACATTACATTATCAAAAAGTCAGAAAGGCAGGAGTTGGGTGCACAAGATGCATGGAAGGGACTATGCTTTAACACTTGACCTTAGGTCATTGATTAGTTTGTGCTCTTTAAAAGTATAGGGGTTTTCTATAAATATTTACATTTATAATAGGCCCTGCAATGTTCTTTTCACTCGTTTTGTGCAAAAGTTGAGTGCCATATATTTAAAATAATGCTTTTTTAATTTTATTTTTATACCAAACACCAACAAATATATCAGATTGGATAGCATAGTACCCAAAACACACACACACACACACACACACACACACACACACAGACATTGTCTAGTACCATAGCCCACCAACACACACACACACACACACACATTGTCTAGTACCATGCCCCACCAACACAGACGAGAAACAGAGCGTTTCACACTTGACTTCCTCTGCCACTAGACAAAGCTGTGTCCCTTTTCCTTCTGCACACGCTCACGCGCACACACACACACACACAATTTTTATTGCACATATGAAATTTAATTTCCTGGTTTTGAATTTGTATTGTACATTTGAAAAAGTTTTTTATCCTAATTGAATTCAATTGTTTTAAATTTTTTATTTCAGTTCTCACTGACAAACATCCGAGTAAAAGCAAACGATCACCAATTCAACAGAGCAAATTTTTATCCAATCAGCAGTTGGCTAGATTCAGCTCTGTTGTGCTGGCACACTGAAGGAAGGAAACCGGCAAATTTAACTTCAACATGTAGGATTATGACCAATGATACAATTCATTCACTGTTATGTATAAACTCGCTGTAAACATTTGTTTTAAGATAATAAGAAAGTGAGACAGTCAGTCTGCCCGCTGAATTTCCAGCTTGCTTGGTGCCACGCCATAACACTACCGTAGCTAGCTAATTATTAGCTGCTAAATCCCATAACGCTTAGCTTCTTTGCTAGAAGTTATGAACGTTACTGTCCATTACCTAACTAGCTACAGAATGCGGTTCCTCCAAACTAGCTAATGTTACTGACCGTTGGCTAACTAGCTACACAGCGCAGTTCCTCCATACTAGCAAACGCTACTGACTGTTGGCTAACTTACTACTAGGGATGTCACGAGAACTGATACTGCGGTACTAAGTTGATGCCAAAATTAAAAAAAATGTGATGGTACTCGTTCTTAACCGTAACATAGGTACCGGGACTACAGCTGAAAAATATGATGTAAGCAAACAAACACAGGCAAAAAGAGAAAGAGAATGCAAACTTTTCCTTTGAGTTAGCTATAGTAGTTTCTATACTAGCAAACGCTCCTGACCGTTGGCTAACTAGCTACACAGCATGGTTCCTCCATACTAGCTAATGTTACTAACCAATGGCTAACTAGCTACACTGCGCGGTTCCTTCATACTAGCTAAAGTTACTGACCGTTAGCTAACTAGCTACACTGTGCGGTTCCTCCATACTAGCTAATGTTACTGACCGTTGGCTAACTAGCTACACTGCACGGTTCCTCCATACTAGCTAATGTTACTGACGGTTGGCTAACTAGCTACACTGTGCGGTTCCTCCACACCAGCTAATGCTACTGACCGTTGGCTGACTAGCTACACTGCACGGTTCCTCCATACTAGCTAATGTTACTGACGGTTGGCTAACTAGCTACACTGCGCGGTTCCTTCATACTAGCTAAAGTTACTGACCGTTAGCTAACTAGCTACACCGCGCGGTTCCTCCATACTAGCTAATGTTACTGACCATTGGCTAACTAGCTACACTGCACGGTTCCTCCATACTAGCTAATGTTACTGACGGTTGGCTAACTAGCTACACTGCGCGGTTCCTCCATACTAGCTAATGTTACTGACCGTTAGTTAACAAGCGTGGTTCCTACATAGACAATAACAGTGTGAAAAAGACAGCTCCATAGTTATGAGACGTATGTGTGTCTGTTCGTGTGTGTGTGTGTGTGTGTGTGTGTGTGTATCCGCCCCTGGCCCCTGGCAGATGTTGTGTATCACGATGGCAATGCTGCCAGTCATACCAAGGTCCAGCTGTTACACTGCTCAACACGTCACCAATAGCAACAACAATAAATAACGACTATGTTTTCACTCTTTCTTCATCTTACTGTCTTCTCTAATGTACATAAACAGGAAACTCCTCCTCTATCCGCCCTGTGTGCTCGGGTCTAGTATATGTTTGTATGTCAGAAATACATTTTATAATGATTCTACCAGCGCTTAAACTTCCCCCTGCCACAGGAAGTTAAGATGTCTCATTTCCTGTTTGTGTTTCAGAGGAACCAAATAACAGTGTCAATAGGTAACCATGGAGACGGGGCCAGTGTTCCATTAGGAGAAGCTGCAGTGTCTTGGTTTCAGTCAGATTCTGAGTTATGAAAAACAACTCCCTGTTTTAAGTATGTTTCCTGTGAGAGAGAGAGGGTGTGTGTGTATGTGTGAGTAAGAGTGTGTGTTGCCGGGGCGTGAGAGAGAGAGAGAGAGAGAGAGAGAGAGAGAGAGAGAGAGAGAGAGAGCGAAAGGTGGGTATGTGTATGTGTGAGAGAGAGAGAGAGCGAGATAAAGTGAGAAAGAATGTGGGTATGTGTGTTTCTGTGAGAAAGACCGAGAGTGTGTGTGAGATAGAGAGAGAGAGAGAGAGAGAGAGAGAGAGAGAGAGAGAGAGAGAGAGAGAGAGAGAGAGAGAGAGAGAGAGCAAGAGTGTTGCTGGGGTGTGCCAGGTCTGTTAATGGGGTTGATAGCTGCGATGACAGATCTACATCTACATGGTGCTTATGTGTTTGAATAACAAGCCAGTGGGTCTGCTAGGAAGGAGCAGTTACACTAGAATGTATTTGAAGTGGTGTGTGTGTGTGTGTGTGTGGTTGTGTGTGTGTGTGTGTGTGTGTGTGTGTGTGTGTGTGTGTGTGTGTGTGTGTATGAGTGTTTCTTTCTAGAATCTAAGGCATTCAGAGAGTGTGCTGGTATTAGCATTGCATAGTGCTACTTCAGGCTGAATGCGTGAATATGTGCTATGTTTGTCTTAGTGAAGAGGGACTGTTAGTGCATGGAGGAGAGGAGAAAAAAGAGAGGGGAGGAAAGTGTGGAAAGAAGGACAGGAGGAGAGGAGGGAGATTGAAAAGAAAGGAGGATGAGAAGGAGGGAGATGCTTGGACGGAATGTTAGGCACACAACTGCCCTTTGACCCCCCAACTAGATAGAAATTGCTAACCCTAACCCCTCACCTAGATAGAGACCAGGGACCTAGAATATCTCTCTCTTTATTTCTCTTTCTCTCTCTTTCTTTCTCTTTCTCTCTCTTTCTTTCTTTCTGTCTCCATTTGTGTGTCTCTTGTCGGTCGGTCCACGCGGCTGCTGTAACCATAGCGATATTAAAACTTGCTGTTGTTTTCTAGACTCTGGGTTCTTTAATGTGACAGCATATCTGTAGATGGTGATAGACCATAAGCCAAATTATTATAATACATATGGAGAAGTAGCATTCAACACAAATGTGCATCCACTGTTTCCTACCGCGAACGCACACACACACACACACACACACACACACACACACACACACACACACACACACACACACACACCAGAACTGTCTCACCACGCCACTGATCATTATGAACCCTCTCACCCTGTCATGATCAATATGAACCATTTCACCACGTCACTGAGAGAGAGAGAAAATGGTGATGAGCCAGAAAGAGGAGAGGACGTGGTGTGAACGTTGTGAGTGTTGCCAACACCAGAATGCTGTTGGTAATGAACCATCAACAGCTGGAGACCAATGTAATGAACGAGTCAGACAGCTCAGAGGGAGAGGAGCACTGTGAGTGTGTGTGTGTGTGTGTGTGTGTGTGTGTGTGTGTCTGGGTCTCTGTATGAATGTCTGTGTGTGTGTGTGTGTGTGTGTAAGAAAAAGAGAGAAAGGGCGGGGGGTGAGAGCACAAACAGAGTGTGAGTATGAGAGGGGGTGAGATGGCCTGGTGTGACTGCTAAATGTGTCCCCCTCCAGCAGCCGGCTAACCTCCCTGTGTTAACCACATACTAAATAATAAATACTAAATACTAAATGTGGAAAATGCAACCAAACACCCTGCATTTTGTTTATATAGTCAAAGCCAGAAGGACATTGATGGCGTAATGCGTCGTCTAGCAACGTTTCTCTGGTACTGAAATTTTTTCCAAATATAGTATACTATACATGAACTAGATTTGGATTTCAGTATTCAGTATGCAGTATGTCCTCATTGAGTATAGGGGATAGTATTTATGTATGTGGTTCTACACAGCTAATGATGGGATCTGGATCACTGGATATTCTGGAGCTCCATATACACGCTCACTCACACACACACACACACTCACTCACACACGGACACACACGGACACACGAACACACAAACAAACTGTGCTGCTCCACTGTGATCTACATGGCTTTAGCCCCTCAGGCCGTCAATCTGTTGAGTTCAGCTTCAAGCCTTCTCTCTTTCTCCTCCTCTTTCTCCTCCTTCAGTCTCTCATTCCTCTCGTCTGTTCCTCAATACACACACACACACACACACACACACACACTAATAATTCAGCTTCATATACATGCACATTGAATTGCCATATGCACACACATCCATTAATTATTGTTGGTTGTTGTTGTTTGTGTCTCAAGAGTGTAGGACTCTATTGGTTGTTGGGTCACACTGACTGATATGTAAGGCTGCCCAGTCCCAGCTGTGTCCTGCACACACACGCACGCACGCACGCACGCACGCACGCACGCACACACACACACACACACACACACAGACAGACACACACACACTGATCCAGATGGAAGCAGGTCTCATCCTGTCTCGCAGGAAACCACAGCGGGACAAGACCCCAGCCTTGGGGAGTAGGGGTGGAGGGATGGAAGGAGAGGTTGAGACCTGCAGAGATAAGGAAGGAAGCCGAGTCCTGGGGGAAAGAGATAAAGAGAGATGAAGAGGGAGATGGGGGATGGAGAGGGGGGAGAGGTGTTGAGAGTAGAGAGAGAGGGGTATTGGGAGAGGAGTGCGAGAGAGAAGGATGGAAAGAGAAAGAGAGTGTTGGAAGCAGGGAGAGAGATAGAGAGATGAAGAGAGGAGGAGAGAGAGATGGGGGATGGAAAGGTGAATAGAGAGAGGGATGGAGAGAGAGAGAGAGAGAGAGAGAGAGAGATAGAGAGAGAGAGAGATATGGATGGGATATGCATTAGGGTCCAACCCTTTCAGAACCATTTAGAGCCTGCTTCTCCTGGGGGAACCAACAGGGGAACAGCCAAGGAGCCTCCAATGGCATCTGTTCATTTAAGGAACTCATCTGAACGCTTCACTGATTAGAGTCTTCAGCACACACACACACACACACACACACATACACGCGTAGACACACACACTCAAACACAATCACACATAAAGAGAGACACACACACACATAGACACATACACACATAGACACACACACACACACACACACACACACTCACACCTAGAGAGACACACACACACACACACACACACACACACACACACGTAGAGAGACACAAACACACACACATAACAGACATAGACACATACAAACACACACATAACAGACATAGACCCACACAAACACACACACAATCACAGGTAGAGACACAAACACACACACATACACACACACACAGACACACACAGACAGCAGCTCGTGAATGGTCCTCTGGCGCTCTACCATGCAATATGTTAATTGCAACTCATTTGCATAATTAATGAAGGATCTAATGGAGGCTGCAGTGTGGAGCCGGAGGACGTGCCTTAATGAGAGACTCACAAAACAACGTGGCTTTGCCCCCCAATCAATGTGGCTTAGCAGACCGCAGAGCTGCTCTGTATAGGGTCCAGGCCAGTGTTAATTTTGACAAGAATTTTTAATTTTGTTTTAGTCTTCGTCGCTTACAGTAAATTGTAGTTGCGTTAAAGTCTAATTTTTGTCATTTCATTTTGTTTCATTTAAGTCAAGACTTAGTCAGTGGTAGTCAGTTTTCCTTTTAGTAAAACATTTTCGGCAATGTTTTAGTCCTGACTCCTAAGGAGGAATTAACATACATGGCTCTGGTTTACATGCACACTTCTACACATGCAATCACTTGAAGGCTAAACGTGGCGCCCTATGCAACTATTATGAGGGCAGTGGCTGACCGTAATCTTGATATTAACTGTAACTAGCTTATGCAGCCTGGCTAAACTGAATGATGAAGTTAGCGCCGCTCTGAGGTAAGTGTCACTGCTTCCAAAGCGAGACGTAAGGTTAAGTTTTCCTAATGTTCTCGAATCAATCATATAATTTATATTTACCGTTACCGCAGAAATTGCAGGGTTTTAGATAGATTTGAAGCTCTCACAAGGTTACATTAGCTTTTTCAAATTATACTGTAATCTGTAATGGCCTGGCATTTGCTGAAAATTGCATGGACATACACAGACTCAGAGCAGGGAAAAATAAAATCCAATGGGAAAGATGCATGAAGGCAGGGAGAATTTTGTTAAAAAGGTAAACAACTAATGCCTTGAGACGGTAACTTTGATCTAGGTTGTCTGCCAGAACAGAGCCAGCTATTTCGTCTCGTCTTAATTCGTCAGGGCATTATGAACAGAGATTTCGTATTCAATTTCATCGTCAATATTTTTTCATTTACATTTGTCATTACAATTTTGTCATGAAAAAAAAGGTTATCAACGAATACTTTTACCCCCCCCCCGTGACCCTGTACAGGATAAGCGGTAAAGTTAATGGATGGACTTTTAGTTCAAATTTTTGTTGACAAAATTAACACTGGTCCAGGCTGCTTCGGTCAGAGGGGCCTAGCAGCCCCTAGCTTCTCCACAGCTAAAGCAAACGCTGCACTGATGAAGTAGCTACTGCACAGCTAACGCTGTATTTCTGAAGTAGCTACTCTACAGCTAAACTAAAGCTACTCTACTAAAGCTATGTGCTGTATTGAAGTAACTGCGCCACAGCTAAAGCTACTCTATAACTGAAGCTAACACTTTATTGATGAAATAGCTACTCTATAGCTAACTGCTGATGTTACATTACATTACAATTATTTAGCAGACGCTTTTATCCAAAGCGACTGACAGCCAGCCAGGCAGAGAGACACAGCCAGCCGGCCAGGCAGAGAGACACAGCCAGCCGGCCAGGCAGAGAGACACAGCCAGCCGGCCAGGCAGAGAGACACAGCCAGCCGGCCAGGCAGAGAGACACAGCCAGCCGGCCAGGCAGAGAGACACAGCCAGCCGGCCAGGCAGAGAGACACAGCCAGCCGGCCAGGCAGAGAGACACAGCCAGCCGGCCAGGCAGAGAGACACAGCCAGCCGGCCAGGCAGAGAGACACAGCCAGCCGGCCAGGCAGAGAGACACAGCCAGCCAGCCAGGCAGAGAGACACAGCCAGCCAGCCAGGCAGAGAGACACAGCCAGCCAGCCAGGCAGAGAGACACAGACAGCCAGCCAGGCAGAGAGACACAGCCAGCCAGCCAGGCAGAGAGACACAGCCAGCCAGCCAGGCAGAGAGACACAGCCAGCCAGCCAGGCAGAGAGACACAGCCAAACAGACAGGCAGAGAGACACAGCCAGCCAGCCAGGCAGAGAGACACAGCCAGCCAGCCAGGCAGAGAGACACAGCCAGCCAGCCAGGCAGAGAGACACAGCCAAACAGACAGAGTAAGACAGACATGCAGAGAGTAAGCGAGACAGACAGTCTAGCACCAACACACACACACGCACACACAGAACATGCTAACACGCACGCACGAACGCACAATGAATCTGCTAACACACACACACACACACACATACCCACTGAACCTGCTAACACAGGACACACGCAAGTGATGAGGCTCCCATTGATTGATGAAATGGACAGAGAAGGCTCCATATGTTGTTTTCATACAGTAATTAAAATCTCTCACCCCCTCTTTTCTTCTCTCCTCCCCCTCCCCCTCTTCTCACACTCTCTCTGTTTCTCCTCGGCCTCTGCCACACAGCATCTTCTTCATCCTCTTCATCTCTTCAGCCTGCTGCTGTGTGTGTGTGTGTGTGTGTGTGTGTGTGTGTGTGTGTGTGTGTGTGTGTGTGTGTGTGTGTGTGTGTGTGTGTGTGTGTACTCAGTGATGGGTAACCTTTGCAGATGTTAGCAGTACATGTTCATTTGATATGGAAATGAAGTGCTCTCTTGATATTCAGAGATAGAGACAGCATTAGAAGAGAGAATACAGAGAGACAAACATTTCATATAAAGCTAATTTTGAAACACAACTTGAAAGACAACATAACACAAAACAAGCTGTGAAGGAATTAAGAAATATACAAATATTGTCCAAGTTTAAAGGTAGATAAAGAACATAGTGTAGAGAACAGAGAGGCACTTAAACCCCTGCATGGGACCGCTACATCAACAATGATATTTGAATGAGCAAAACATCAATAAAACAACAGTGGAATGTTCTCCTTATTTGGACATAATATTCTAAATGTTTCCATCCATTCCAATCCTGAGAGGCTCATTATATTTGGTTAGCTGTATCGGGTTAGAGTTATGGTTAGGGTTAGGGTTAGGGTTCATTATATTTGGTTAGCTGTGTCGGGTTAGAGTTAGGTTTAGGGTTAGGGTTAGGGTTCATTATATTTGGTTAGCTGTGTCGGGTTAGAGTTATGGTTAGGGTTAGGGTTAGGGTTCATTATATTTGGTTAGCTGTGTCGGGTTAGAGTTAGGGTTAGGGTTAGGGTTAGGGTTCATTATATTTGGTTAGCTGTCTGGAATTTCTTAGGTTAGTCTGTAACTAGACTTTCCCCCTCTGGTCAGTCTGTAACTAAACTCTCCTCCTCTGGTTAGTCTGTAACTAGACTCTCCTCCTCTGGTCTAATCCACAGTACAGACTCTCATCCCCTCTCCTGCGTCAAGATGAAGTCATAAGCTACAGGGCCTAGGTGTGTGTGTGTGTGTGTGTGTGTGTGTGTGTGTGTGTGTGTGTGTGTAGGTGTGTGTGTGTGTGTGTGTGTGTGTGTGTGTGTGTGTGTGTGTGTGTTTGTCGGAGCACAGCTGTGTGACGGTGTGTGTCGGTATCTCCAGTGGCGCGAGATGTTTGAGATGAATCCCCTGTCCCAGGAGAGCCCTGCATGTGTCAAGTATGTGTGTGGTATGGTGTGCGTGTGTGTGTGTGTGTGTGTGTCTGTCTCAGGGGAGCGTGGCAGTCTGCCAGTCCATTAATAAGGCGCAGAATGCCAATTAAACGCTGCTGGTGTGGTGGCCTGGTGAAGACAAACCTAGACACAGCTTATACCCCCCTTTATTTAGGAAGAGAGAGATATACAGTACAGAGAGAGAGAGATATACAGTACAGAGAGAGAGAGAGATACAGTACAGAGAGAGAGAGAGGAAGAGAGAGATATACAGTACAGAGAGAGAGAGGAAGAGAGATATACAGTACAGAGAGAGAGAGAGAGGAAGAGAGCGATATACAGTACAGAGAGAGAGAGGAAGAGAGAGATATGCAGTACAGAGAGAGAGAGGAAGAGAGATATACAGTACACACAGAGAGAGAGAGAGATACAGTACAGAGAGAGAGAGAGAAAGAGAGAGAGTTACAGTACAAAGAGAGAAAGAGATAGAGAGATATACAGTACAGAGAGAGAGAGAGAGAGAGGTAACCTCCCTAAAGGGGAGGACCACCTCAGGCAGAGGGCCCAGATCACAACACACACACACACACACACACACACACACCAATCTGATCCCAGAATAAAGATGCAAGGGATAAAGTTTTCTAATCACTACGGTAACCAGATGAGCGTAATTTGATCCGGATGATGAAGCTATAAACCAATCGGATCACACGCACACACACACGCACACAGAGGCAGGGGAAGGTGTGTGTGTGTGTGTGTGTGTGTGTGTGAGCAGGCTGTAAACATGCTGGTCCCCTAGAGCTTCTAAACGAACACCACAACCATCGCCATGACTACCAATGCAGTGTCAACACAGCAACATCAAGGAACAAATATCTTAATGGATCATAGTGAGCTAAATCTATGAGAGAGAGAGAGAGAGAGAGTGTGTGTGTGTGTGTGTGTGTGTGTGATGTCATACCACATGACTTCAGCCTGATCATGTCATTCCTACAGGGACACATGGTCACAGCCATCCAACACACTGAACAAGCTGGACGGAGTGTGTGTGCGTGCGTTTGTGTGTGTCTGTGTGTGTGTAAGTGTGTGTGTGTGTATATGTGTAAGTGTGTGTGTGAGCCAGTGTTTTTTATTTAGTCAGCAGTTTGGTCTTTTCCATGTTTCATGTAATTTTGATACTGGTGCCAATTAAATTATTTTGACTTTTCCAATTTAAACTCCTCACAAGTAGAACTGCAGTTTGAAAGGATGCATATCATGTTTTGAACCAAATCCATATTTGATACCATTGATAATTATGTCTAATGTCAATGGTTAGTTGTCAGTTAGGAAGAGTAATCTGATTGGACACATCTGCTTCCTGTCCCATTCCAAAGCTTATCATCTCTCCCTTGAGAAACTCACACCAAACACACACACACACACACACACACACACACACACACACACACACACACGCACTCACCAATCACACACTCACACACACCAAACACAAACACAACCACACACAAACATCAAACACACACACACCACACACACCAAACATGCGCACACACACACACACACACACGCACACACACACACACACACACACCAAACACATACACACACACACACACACACACACCAAACAGATGCACACACGTACCAAACACATACACACACACACAAACACACACACACACACACACAACAAACGCACGTGCACACACCGAACCCACACACACAAAACATAACCACACACACACTAAACTCATACACAGACACACACCAAACACAACCACACACCAAACACAACCACAAACACACACACAACCACACACACCAATCCCACCCACACACACCGAACACATACACACAGGAGGGGGAGAGTGCTGTCTCTCTGGGGGAGGGTTAGGGGGAGAGTTAGGGTTAGGGGGAGAGTGAGGGGGAGAGTGAGGGGGAGAGTTAGGGTTAGGGGGAGAGTGAGGGGGAGTGTGAGGCTTAGGGTGCTGTCTTCCTTAATGCTTGATGGAGCAATGCTTTCTTTTTTACAGTTGTGAAATATCTCCATTCTGAAAGAGATTTCCTGCAGCTTGCCAATTTCCCGTGAGTGTGTGGTTGTGTGTGTGGTCGTGTGTGGTTGTGTGTGTGGTCATGTGTGTGTGGTTGTGTGTGTGTGTGTGTGTGTGTGTGTGGTGTGCGTGTGCGCAACGGCATGTGTGTCTGATGAGATTGTGAAAGTGAGTGTCCACACTGGTGCTCCATGACCGATATATAAGCTAGTTCTGTGTTGGAGGAGACTCCCTCCATTCCCAGTCCTCCTCCTCCTCCTGCACCTCCTCACTAAAACCAGTCTCTTCCTCCATTCCCAGTCCTTCTCCTCCTCCTGCTCCTCCTCCTCACTAAACCCAGTCTCTTCCTCCATTCCTAGTCCTCCTTCCTCACAGACCGAGCCAGTCTTCAAACTGCTGATGGGGGTACAACTGGTTTCCAGCTCCAGTATATTAGAACGCAGAGCTGTCATATCTAACTGGCAGGGCCTGGAATTGGTTGGGGGAAATCCACGGGTCTCTATAGAAACTGTTTGACTGTTACGTAAAGACAGAGAGAGGCAGAGAGAGATAGTACAGATATATATAGTTTATACACTGCTCAAAAAAATTAAAGGAACACTTTGAAAATACATCAGATCTCAATGGGGGAAAAAAATCGTGCTGGAAATCTATACTGATATGGACTGGGTTATGTGTTAGGAACGAAAAGATGCCACATTGTTTGATGGAAATGAAAATTATCAACCTACAGAGGGCTGAATTCAAAGACACCCACACAAGTGCAAAAATGATGTGGCAGACTAGTCTATTTTTTGCAGCAACTCAAAATGGTACTCAGTACTGGGACAACATCGGGGCATGCTCCTAATGAGACGACGGATGGTGTCCTGGGGTATCTCCTCTTAGATCTGGACCAGGGCTAACTGAGCTCCTGGACAGTCTGAGGTGCAACCTGGGAGCGTCAGATGGACCGAAACATAATGTCCCAGAGGTGTTCTATTGGATTTAGGTCAGGCGAGCGTGGGGGCCAGTCAATGGTATCAATTCCTTCATCCTCCAGGAACTGCCTGCATAGTCTCGCCACATGAGGCTGGGCATTGTCGTGCACCAGGAGGAACCCAGGACCCACTGCACCAGCGTAGGGTCTGACAATGGGTCCAAGGATTTCATCCCGATACTTAATGGCAGTCAGGGTGCCGTTGTCTAGCCTGTAGAGGTCTGTGCGTCCCTCCATGGATATGCCTCCCCAGACCAACACTGACCCACCACCAAACCGGTCATGCTGAACAATGTTACAGGCAGCATGACGTTCTCCACGGCTTCTCCAGACCCTTTCATGTCTGTCACATGTGCTCAGGGTGAACTTGCTTTCATCTGTGAAAAGCACAGGGCGCCAGTGGCGACCTGCCAATTCTGGTGTTCTATGGCAAATGCCAATCGAGCTCCACGGAGCACAGGACCCACTAGAGGACATCGGGCCCTCAGGCCACCCTCATGAAGTCTGTTTCTGATTGTTTGGTCAGAGACATTCACACCAGTGGCCTGCTGGAGGTAATTTTGTAGGGCTCTAGCACAAAGGAGCAGATACCGGTCCTGCTGATGGGTTAAGGACCTTCTATGGCCCTGTCCAGCTCTCCTAGAGTAACTGCCTGTCTCCTGGAATCTCCTCCATGCTCTTGAGACTATGCTGCGAGACACAGCAAACCTTCTGGCAATGGCACGTATTGATGTGCCTTCCTGGAGAAGTTGGACTGCCTGTGCAACTTCTGTAGGGTCCAGGTATCGCCTCATGCTCCCAGTAGTGACACTGACCCTAGCCAAATGCAAAACTAGTGAAAAACAGTCAGAAAAGATGAAGGGGGAAAAAATGTCAGTGGCCTCCACCGGGAAAACCATTCCTGTTTTGGGGGTCGTCTCATTGTTGCCCCTCTAGTGCACCTGTTGTTAATTTCATTAACACCAAAGCCGCTGAAACTGATTAACAACCCCCTCTGCTACTTATCTGACCAGATCAATATCCCAGAAGTTTAATTGACTTGATGCAATACTGTGACTAAAAAGTGTTCCTTTCATTTTTTTGAGCAGTGTATATATATATATATATATACACAGTATAGTGAGAGAGAGAGAGAGAGAGAGAGAGAGAGAGAGAGAGAGAGAGAAAGATTCAAGGTTTTTTATTGTCATATATACAACAGTTACGTGAAGCGGTCGTTGGTATTGAAATTCTTGGGTCTCAGGCTCTTACAACAGTGCACTTTAAAATAAATAGCAAACAAATTACAAAGAAAAACGCGAAGTTGAGGAGGAGCTCGAGACACGGCAGCCGTCCGCGCCATTTTGGATCACCATTTTGCTGTTGATAGGTGAAGAAGAAGGAGAGAGAGTGAGACAGGCAGACAGGGAGAGAGAGAGAGAGAGAGAGAGAGAGACAGGCAGACAGGGAGAGAGAGAGAGAGACAGGCAGACAGAAGGAGGGGGAGAGAGAGAGAGAGAGAGAGAGAGAGAGAGAGAGAGAGAGAGAGAGAGACGGAGCTGGAGATCATCAGCCAGCCCTAAATCTTTAGCGGCGTCATCACTGATAAGAGCTGGGAGAACCAGACCAGCACAACGGGGTTCACCTCTCAAACATACCTTAGATAACGTTGCACACACACACACACACACACACACACACACACACACACACACACACACACACACACACACACACACACACACACACACACACACACACACACACACACACACACACACACACACACACAAACACACGTTTTTTTTCTCTCCATCTCGTACAAACACACCAACACTCAAAGGTGTTAACCGGGTTTAAGTTTCAGAGGGACAGCAAAGGCGTTAACCAGGTCTAAGTTTCAGAGGGACAGTTATCCATGCCTCTCTTTTCTCCCCTCTCTGGCTCCGCTGTCTCCTCCTCTGTTTTGGAGAGAGGCAGAAAGAGAGAGCGAGATGGAAAGAGAGGAGCAGAAGAGAGAGAGGGAGAGGTACAGAGGGAAGAAGGGGACAGAGGGAGGAGGGGACCGGGGAAGAAGGGGACAGAGGGAGGAGGAGGGAGAGGGGTATGGCTGGGCTGAATCATAGAAGGAAGAAGTGACTGAGCAGTTAGAGTCATGACTCAGCAGTTTGACAACGCTAACCCTACAGGGTTTCACGTGCAGCACACACAGATCATGTGTGATGTTGTTGTGGTTGTGGACACACCTAAAGTTTGTTTCTCTGTAAAGCAAACAGACAGACAGACAGACAGTCAGACAGACAGACAGACAGACAGACAGACAGACAGACAGACAGACAGACAGACAGACAGACAGACAGACAGACAGACAGACCTGTTGTGACTCACGGGCTGCTCCCCAGGCAGCCCATATAAGGACAGCGGAGCCCCAGAGAATCACCAGCTGTGTACGGTGAATGTCCATTTGCAGCAACTTCTTGCTCATCAAATCTCCTGTCTCCCAGAAAGTCATCGCTGGTATAATGTCGGCAAAGAAGAGTAGGCTGTCCCGGGTTTGAAATGTTTTTGTAATATATAAACAGATATATAGTTATTATAAATATACATTTATAAATTGTATATGCTTTTTATTTGTAAGTCAGGATATGACATCTTAAAGAAAAAAATCTCTAAATACTGACGTTAGATAATGTCCAATCACAACTATTCCTGCAACAATACATGTTTTGGAGGGAGAAAATTGGCTATAAATAAAGTTCAGATGGCATTTTGCGCATTTCTATGTTGGATCAATGATAGTCAAGACTCAAACCATACATTTCAGAGAAAGAGTTATGTAGCTGCTTCCTTTATCTTAGGTAAACTTAACTAGTCTCTAGTCTGTACTATGCTTCCCATAGGTTCAAGTATGGGTATAGCCAACTTAATTAGTCTATACCATGCTTAAATAAGCCTAATTAGTCGGTACTATGGTTCCCATAGCGTGCACCACTGCTAATGTAATAGGCCTAGTAGCCTACTAGAGGGTTGCTTCCAGACTTGTGTGGTAGCTATCTATCTTGAATGTCTCTCATCTCTGTTTGAACAACACAATCCTTATCAATCAGTCTGATTACAAACGTCTCCGTTATCACGACACGGTTCAGCATCACTGATATGACTGAACAACCAATCCAGATGCATAGACCTACCGCGTGCTTTTATATGGCCAATGTAATGTCTATCATTCTATCATAATTATATTTGTAATCTGACTGTGATATTTGTGATCTTCGAAGACAATACGGTCTCCTCGCTGATCTTCACGCCCATATAGAGTACGCAGACCACCGGTGAAGGCTCCGTGGGAATGCCCCTGGCTACCGGTCGTTATGGCACAACGGCCTGACAGAGACGAATTCCAAACTAATAGCGGAGCGGGTCATTAGCCGTCGCCAGCAGCGCTCGAGATGGGAACGTAAAGCGGGGAATTCCTCTGTGGCAGACTGTGAAGGAAAACATTCCGAAACGCCGGGACTCAATTAATGACTGCCTATTAAAATATTTTCCAAAACTATGACTGGGACTTATTTAATTAGGAGATGGAAGATTAAAACATGTGGCTATTTAACAATATTACGACAAATGGGGTCCCTGGATAATGTTAGCCGATCTGTTTGATACGACAGCAAAGTTGTTCAAACGCAAGCCCAAGCCTCCCTGTTACAAGAAACACAATTTGTTTTCACAACGCGACGACATGAGTTCACACAAGTCACTGAATCGATTCACACCAGAGTAAAGCTTTCCTCGGCAGCATCTGGTTGTTCGTTGTAGGGCAGGGCGGGGCGGGTGGTGAGGGGAAATGGGTCCGGTTAAGTTCTGTGGGAGGGCCATTATATGGATGTGGGCGGCCTCGCATGCTCCCGGTTCAAAGCATTTTAGGTCAGTTACTTTGAGAAGGTTCACGTAACGGAATTTGGTTAGCTCGATGAGAGAACGGTAAACTCTAGCTTGCGCACGAGCACAGTGTAAGGAACCAAACGCACGAATGCGCAACAGGCGTTACTTCGGCGCGCTCTGGCCAAAGAGTTATAAGTCTGCGCTGTAAAAGTTAGCGATGAGGATCTAACAGTTTGTTTCTTTTGAATTTCCCTGCTTGGATTTCACTATATATATTTTTTTGTTATTTCTGTTTACATTTTCCTGTCATTTGTAAATTTGGTCCGAAACTAAAATGATGCAGATGCGATGTGTGTCAGAGAGAAGCCGTAACATCTGGGCGGCGCTGCGCTGGGCGCTGGTTTTGTGCTGCTCTTGGAAGCCTGTGAACGGATACAACCTTGACACTGAACATTCCCTTAACTTCTCCGGACCAGACAACTCACGGTTCGGTTATTCTGTCTTACTCCACAAACATAAGCAGCACATCTGGTAAGGAAAACCATTTTTAAACATTCTGAATAATTAGACATTAATGACAATCCCCTCCACTCAACATCATGACAGCGAATCTAAACTCACAAAGTGGGTCTGTAGTCTGCAGAGGGGAGGTCTGTAGTGTGTGTGTCTCGCGAACAGCGCATGGATTGTCTTGGGCATGCTAATTAGCCTGACAGCTAATGATTACAAAGGGTTGATTGACTCCCAGGGTTCCCATTCACTCAGTTGGCTCTTATTGACTCTTGAGAAAAACGACTCCCATTCACTCAATTGGCTCTTAATGACTCCTGAGACAAACGACTCCCATTTAGTCAATAGACTCTTAATTACTCCTGATCCAAATGAGTCCTGGGCTGCTATTGATGCCGATATACAGGAATCTGGCGAGCTATAGAGACGGTCAAATGTTCCGAAGGAGCTCTTTCAATGGCCGTTAAAAGTTGAAATGTGTTGCCAGTTAAACAGGCAGTATACTTATAGTTTGGACTGTTGTTGCTGTCTGTCTGTTCTCCCTGTTTCTGTTTAATTGTACATTTTTGTCATGTTATCTATGTAAATGTTGTGAAGCGACTTTGGGTGTTAGAAAAGCCTATGTAAATAACATTTTAAAAGTCAGTACAAGGTA
>JAPMUY010004388.1:117500-142500 GCA_026901105.3 Galaxias olidus
TGTGTGTGTGTGTGTGTGGGTGTGTGTGTGTGTGTGTGTGTCAAACTTGCTCCAAGCCACAGGATCCTCAGAAAGACCAAAGTAGCATGTTTATGATAAGAGACTGCGGGTGTAACAGAAATAACTTTAGAAAACACATTGTTGAGCCTGTGTGTGTGTGTGTGTGTGTGTGTGTGTGTGAGCGTGCGCGTGTGCGACACTGACCTCAGTGTTGTTTGTTCTCTATCTCACTATCAGAGGATCAGTGGCTCCACCCTCGGCAACGACCTCAGTATGTTCGGCCAATCACTGACTGGAGGCATCGACGTCGACGGCAACGGATACCAAGGTGATCCACTGTCCTTCTGTTGTGCCATCTCAGTATGATTTTAGACCTTCTGAGTGTGTGTGTGTGTGTGTGTGTGTGTGTGAGAACCGAGGTCACAGTGTATCTGCAGGGTGATGTCACCAGACTCACTGTCAAATTAGGCCTGACACTCTAACGGTTGTCTAGCGACCCCGACTCTGCTGTAATGGTTGCCTAGTGACCCTGACCCCTCTGTTGTCTTCAGATGTAGCAGTGGGAGCCTTCCTGTCGAACAGAGCAGTGGTCCTCAGGTAAGCATGCCCTCTGACCTCTGTACGACCCCTGACCCTAACCCTCCACACTGACACTCTATCACTATCTGGGCCTTTCTCAAACCCCACAGTCCTACTCTACCCACTCCCACACTCCTACTGTGTGTTGTAGGGATGGTTTAGGTGTCTCTCTATATGTCTGTGTGTTGTAGGGATGGTTTAGGCGTCTCTTTATATGCCTGTGTTGAAGGGATGGTTTAGGTGTCTCTCTATATGCCTGTGTGTTGTAGGGATGGTTTAGGTGTCTCTCTATATGTCTGTGTGTTGTAGGGATGGTTTAGGCGTCTCTTTATATGCCTGTGTTGAAGGGATGGTTTAGGTGTCTCTCTATATGCCTGTGTGTTGTAGGGATGGTTTAGGTGTCTCTCCATATGCCTGTGTGTTGTAAGGATGGTTTAGGTGTCTCTCTATATACCTGTGTGTTTTAGGGATGGTTTAGATGTCTCTATATGCCTGTAGGACCCGGCCTGTGGTGAGGGTGGAGGCGTCCTTGCTGCTGCCTGACAGAGTGAACCGCTCCGTGGCGCGTTGCCAGGAACACGGTCTGCCTTCTGTGTGTGTCAACGTCTCCGTCTGCTTCAGAGTCCACTCACGACGATACAACGGACATATAGGTCAGACACTCTGTATGTGTGTGTGTGTCTGTGTGTCTGTGTGTGTGTGTGTGTGTGTGTGTGTTTGTCCAGGTTAATGGTTAGTCAGTGGGTCAACAGTGAGTGAGGCCGCTGGTATCAGTGGACAGCTGCTCTTCTCCTCCAGCCTTCACATCAACCCTTAATCATCACCACATACAGTACCAGTCTAAAGTTTGGACACACTTTCCCATTCACGTCAATGGGAAAGTGTGTCCACACTTTTGACAGGTACTGTACATAACCCTAACCCTAAATGATCCCCACATACACAACCCTAACCTTTAATAATCACCACATACACAACCCTAACCCAAACCCTTAATGATCACCACGGCTAAGGGGTAGGAGTGATTCTGAACCTGGGGGGGGACACTGAAATGCTAGAGGGGTAAATCAATTAAAGTTATTGTTGTAAATCCTGAAATTAACCCATTTATTATCCTTAGAACATATTGAACCTGCAAACCGTTTTTAGGGGTACACTATCACTACACACACACACACACACACACACACACACACACACACACACACACACAGATACACACACAGGCAAACACTAAGACACAGGCACAGACACACACAGGAACACACACACAGGCACACACACACAGGAACACACACACAGGCACACACTCACAGGAATACACGCCCAGATAAGCCGTCGTTGTTAATCTTGCTGGGTGTCCGTTAGCCTGGGTGGTATAGATAGACACTGGGACTGACCAGAGCAACACACACACACACACACACACACACACACACACACACACACACACACACACACACACACACACACACACAGATGTATCATTGCACAGTACTGTATATACATAGACCCCCCCCCCCACACACACACACACATACGTACATATAGACCCCCAGACTCACACACACATCCACACACATACATCCACACCTGTTGTCTTCCCCTGTCCTCCCTGGGATGTTATTGGCATGACGTCTTCTTTTGTTAAAGTGTTATTTTAGTTTTTAGTTCTCTGTTTTGATTTGTTGCTTCTGTTACTGTATGAAACGTTGTAAGGTGACCTTGAGTGTCCTGAAAGGCGCGCACCAATAAAAGGTGTTAGTATTAGTGTTAGTGTTAGCATTAACGTTAGCGTTAGTATTAGTGTTAGTGTTATTCTGATAGAGGGCGTGGTGATGTAATGATCTCCTCTTCTCCAGAGCTCCAGTATAACCTGACAGCAGATATAACCCTAACCCTAACCCTAATGGTCTCCTCTTCACCAGAGCTCCAGTATAACCTGACAGCAGATATAACCCTAACCCTAACCCTAATGGTCTCCTCTTCACCAGAGCTCCAGTATAACCTGACAGCAGATATAACCCTAACCCTAACCCTAATGGTCTCCTCTTCACCAGAGCTCCAGTATAACCTGACAGCAGATATAACCCTAACCCTAACCCTAATGGTCTCCTCTTCACCAGAGCTCCAGTATAACCTGACAGCAGATATGACCCTAACCCTAACCCTAATGGTCTCCTCTTCTCCAGAGCTCCAGTATAACCTGACAGCAGATATAACCCTAACCCTAACCCTAATGGTCTCCTCTTCACCAGAGCTCCAGTATAACCTGACAGCAGATATGACCCTAACCCTAACCCTAATGGTCTCCTCTTCACCAGAGCTCCAGTATAACCTGACAGCAGACACTCACCATAAAGACCTCTTTCCTGCACGCTTCTATTTCCATGGCAACGGCAGTGCCAACAGCCTGACAGGCCGGATCAAAGCTCGTCGGGACCGGAACACCTGCAGCCAGCACCTGGCCTACATGAGGGTAACACACACACACACACACACACACACACACACACACACACACACACACACACACACACACACACACGCACACTAACCCCAACCCAGCCAGCACCTGGCCTACATGAGGGTAACACACACACACACACACACACACACACACACACACACACACACACACACACACACACACACGTGTGTTGCTTGTTGTTGAAAAAGTAGGACTAAGCAGCAGATAAGAGGGCGGGGTTTTCAGAGGAAGAGGCGGGGTTGCAAGAGAAAGGGGTTGTGGCTTGAAGAGGAAGGGGAGGGGTTTGAAGAGGGAGGGGTTGAAAGAGGAAGGTTGTTGTTGATTTCAGAATAAAAGTCCCATAAAAGTCCCTGTATGGTGTCCACAGAGAGATGTTCGTGATATCTTCAGCCCAGTCCTCTTTGAGGTGACCTACGGCCTGAAGGAGCACAGCTCCCCCCGGGCCAGCACCAGAACCTTCCCCGCTCTCAGGCCCATTCTGCAGCAGAGTGCAGGCCAACACAACCACATCACTAACAAGGTACGAGTCAAAGGGCAGAGGTTACAGGGGGTTTCGACTAGTTACCACCCCTACTGTCTCTCTCTTTACCTTGTCTGACTGTCGGACTCACTCTACCTGTCTGTCTGTCTGTCTGTCTGTCTGTCTGTCTGTCTGTCTGTCTGTCTGTCTGTATACAGACAGAGTTTTCCCGCCACTGTTTCCAGGCCAACTGTTCCACCAATCTGCAGCTGTCAGCCCTCCTCCTCCTGCCTCAGTAAGTACTGATCCTCCTTTCTGATTGGTTGGTTGTGCTAAATATATCCCAGAGGCGACAGGGCAGGAAGTTTCATGAACAGGCAAGTTACATACAAACCTTAAACACACCACAGACTTACATATAAACCTAAAACACACCAGAGACTTACATACAAAGGCCGGGGCTGCTACTAGCTAGCTGTGTTTGTGTAAGGGCAGAGCTGGATGTCAGGGTTAGGGTTAGCTAGCTGCCACTTGCGTAGCGTGTTTTCATAGTAGCTAACAAGCTGTGTTTGTGTAAGGGCAGAGCTGGAAGTCATGACTCGCTTGGTCTTTTAGTGTTTTCAATGCTTCAGTTTATAATAAGCAAACCTCTGACTGCTTTCAAAGCAGATATAAGTTATTCAAATCTGGTCTGTGGGTCAAGATGTATCTGTGTTCCTGGTTCTCCTAACACTGGTAACAGCTAGCAGGAGTGCCCCAACTAACCTTAGTGGAGACAGCACAGGGAGGTCTGAGGCTGATGAAGTGGTAAAACAAATAGAGAATCAAAGGTCATGATAGTGGGAAAAGAAAGTCTAGTGACTAAAATAGAAAATAAAGAAACTCAGCTTATTTAGACACAAAGGGAAAGAATGTTAAATAGCTGTGTGGGGAAGAAAATACAAAAATACAAAATATAAATAGAACAAACAACCTCTTGACTAGTTAGTAAGATATCATAGTGTATGTGAACAGTGCCTTGCAACAGGATTCCACCCCTTTGAATGACCGTACAGCAAAGCTATACCGTGTGTGTGTGTGTGTGTGTGTGTGTGTGTGTGTGTGATTGTGTGTAGAGTCCACGCGGGCCAGTCCTACTTTGCTATGGGCAACGGGAAGACGGTAATGTTGAACTCCACCATCGTCAACGCTGGAGACGACGTCTTTCTGCCCCGCCTCTCTCTACGCTTCCCTAGCAACCTGCACTACATCAAAGTCCTGGATACGGTCAGTACCACACCATAGAACTACACCACACTGTAACCTAGCAACCTGCACTACATCAAAGTCCTGGATACGGTCAGTACCACACCATAGAACTACACCACACTGTAACCTAGCAACCTGCACTACATCAAAGTCCTGGATACGGTCTGTACCACACCATAATACTACACCACACTGTAGCCTAGCAACCTGCACTATACATCAACGTCTAGTCTGTAACCTAGCAACCTGCATTTGATAAAGCCAGACTCAGACCTGAACTGGATTCCTTTATAAACTGTCTCTGTGTGTCTCTGTGTATGTGTATGTGTCTGTCTGTGTGTGTGTGTGTGTGTGTGTGTGTGTGTGTGTGTGTGTGTGTGTGTCTGTGTGTCTGTCTGTCTGTCTGTCTGTCTGTCTGTGTGTGTGTGTGTGTGTGTGTGTTACAGGAGGAGAGCTCAGTGAGCTGTGAGCTGTCAGATCAGAACCAGACTATTGTCAGTGTGGACTGCAGTGTGACCAGCCTCTACCTCCCTGCCCAGGCTAAGGTACTAGCTACAAAGCTAACTGTTTGACTAGAAGAAAGCTTAGCGCGAGGGTTACAAGTAATTTGCGCTAAGCTACCCCGAATAGGGTTCCAGTGTAACGGTGGTCATTGTAGCTAAAAGGGAAAAGTGTAATTACTCAATAACAGCCCAGATGGGGATGTGAAAACCATCTCTTCATCTGGAGATCTACTGGAGACATGGAAATAAGGTTAAACATCTAAATTAGTGAACCATTCCTTTAACAGTCTCTGTTCCCACCATTTCCTGCTTCATGTAGCTCAACATCAGCTTCCTGTTGGACGTGAACCAGAGTAGCAGAGCTGGTGACATCACGATCTCTCTGAACACCACAGGGTGAGCCTCCTGACCCCATCTCTGCTACACTTCCATTTTCTCTGCTACACTTCCTGTTTTTCTGCCACACTTCCTGTTTCTCTACTACACTTCCTGTCTCTCCTCTCCACCACATCATCCACAGGGTGCACTGCTAGAATACGGCTCCGTACTGTGACCCTTAACCTCTGACCTCTGACACCTCTCTGCTTCCTGCAGAGACAACTATGAGAACGAGGACTATCTCCATGACAACCACGCTAGTTTGGTGTTACCTCTAAGATACGGAGTAGATGTCAACATCCATGGGTGAGACTCCTCAACCTCACACACTCACGCACATACCTAGCACCAGCGTTATGTAACTAAGTTAACAACCCTAATGTCCTGTAACTAAGGGAAACAACCCTAATGTTCTGTAACTAAGGGAAAGAACCCTAAAGTTCTGTAACTAAGGGAAACAACCCTCATGGCCCGTAACGAAGGGAAACAACCCTAATGTCCAGTAACTAGGGAAACAACCCTAATGTTCTATAACTAAGAACAACGTCTGCTCTGTGTTGCCAGGTTTGTGACTCCCTCGTCGTTTTTGTTTGGAAAGGAAGAGTCAACTCCTATAGACTGCTACACTGAGAAGTTCAACTATACCTATAAGGTGCTATAACTAATTACTATACCTAAAAGGTACTATAACTCATATAACTATTCCTACAAGGTACTATAATACATGATTATACCTACAAGGTACTATAACTCATATAACTATTCCTACAAGGTACTATAACATAACTATACCTACAAGGTACTATAACATAACTATACCTACAAGGTACTATAACTCATATAACTATACCTACAAGGTACTATAACATAACTATACCTACAAGGTACTATAACATAACTATACCTACAAGGTACTATAACATAACTATACCTACAAGGTACTATAACTCATATAACTATATCTACAAGGTACTATAACATAACTATACCTGCAAGGTACTATAACTCATATAACTATATCTACAAGGTACTATAACACATAACTATACCTACAAAGTACTATAACTCATATAACTATACCTACAAAGTACTATAACTCATATAACTATATCTACAAGGTACTATAACACATAACTATACCTACAAGGTACTATAACATAACTATACCTACAAGGTACTATAACTCATATAACTATATCTACAAGGTACTATAACACATAACTATACCTACAAGGTACTATAACTAATATAACTATACCTACAAGGTACTATAAAACATAACTATACCTACAAGGTACTATAATACATATAACTATACCTACTAGGTACTATAACTCATATAACTATACCTACAAGGTACTATAATACATGACTATACCTACAAGGTACTATCACTCATATAACTATACCTACTAGGTACTATAACTCATATAACTATACCTACAAGGTACTATAATACATGACTATACCTACAAGGTACTATCACTCATATAACTATACCTACAAGGTACTATAATACATGATTATACCTACAAGGTACTATAACTAATATAACTATACCTACAAGGTACTATCACTCATATAACTATACCTACAAGGTACTATAACACATTTACCTATACCTACAAGGTACTATCACTCATATAACTATACCTACAAGGTACTATAAAACATAACTATACCTACAAGGTACTATAATACATATAACTATACCTACTAGGTACTATAACTCATGTAACTATACCTACAAGGTACAATAATCCATAACTGTACCTACAAGGTACTATAACTCATATTACTATGTCTGTCTGTCTCGCTACCTGATTGTCTCTCTGTCTGTCTCTGTGCCTCTCTACCTGCCTCTCTCTGTTGGTCTGTCTCTCTATCTGTCTGCCTGTCTGTCTCTCTAACTGTCTCTCCCTGCCTGTCTCTCTCTCTGCCTGTCTGTCTAGGTGGTGAACATCGGCCCCAGCCGCTCCTTAGAAACGGTGGTCGAGATCGACTTCCCCAAAACCCTGAGCCCCCACCCCTACAGACTGCTATACATAGCTGACTACCAGGTAGGAGCACCCACACAAACAAACGCACCCTGAACATACACATTATGTAACGTTTTGCTGTAATGTGTGTGTTCAGAGCTCCCAGTGTGTCATAATGTGTTGCTGTAATGTGTGTGTGTTCTCAGAGCTCTCAGGGGGTGTGTTCTGTAACGTGATGCTGTAATATGTGTGTACGTGTGTTCTGTAACGTGATGCTGTAGTGTGTGTGTGTGTGTGTGTGTGTGCTGTAATGTGTTGCTGTAATGTGTGTGTGTGTGTGTTCTGTAACGTGTTGCTGTAACGTGATGCTGTAATGTGTGTGTGTGTGTGTGTTCTGTAACGTGTTGCTGTAATGTGTGTGTGTGTGTGTGTGTTCTGTAACGTGTTGCTGTAATGTGTGTGTGTGTGTGTGTGTGTTCTCAAACGTGTTGGTGTAATGTGTGTGTGTGTGTTCTCTAACGTGTTGCTGTAATGTGTTTATGTGTGTGTGTGTTCTGTAACGTGTTTCTGTAATGTGTGTGTGTGTGTGTGTGTGTTCTGTAACGTGTTTCTGTAATGTGTGTGTGTTCTCAGAGCTCCCACGGGGTGTGTTCTGTGAGGTCTTCCAGCATTTCCCTCTTGGAGGACTGCAGCGTCCCAGCAGCCTCCTCCATCTCAGAGCTGGCCTTCTTCTTCTCCAAGACCACCCAGCGCAAGATGGTGCTTCTACAACCAACACACACACCACTAGTGCACCCTACCAACACTCAACTGTTCAGTGGCCAAAATAAACCCAGCAGCTGTTCTGTTCACAAGTCTATCAAACCCAGCAGCTGTTCTGTTCACTAGTCTATCAAACCCAGCAGCTGTTCTGTTCACTAGTCTATCAAACCCAGCAGCTGTTCTGTTCACTAGTCTATCAAACCCAGCAGCTGTTCTGTTCACAAGTCTATCAAACCCAGCAGCTGTTCTGTTCACTAGTCTATCAAACCCAGCAGCTGTTCTGTTCACAAGTCTATCAAACCCAGCAGCTGTTCTGTTCACTAGTCTATCAAACCCAGCAGCTGTTCTGTTCACTAGTCTATCAAACCCAGCAGCTGTTCTGTTCACTAGTCTATCAAACCCAGCAGCTGTTCTGTTCACTAGTCTATCAAACCCAGGAGCTGTTCTGTTCACTAGTCAATCAAACCCAGGAGCGTAGCTCTCAGTGTATTTGTAACAACTGCTGTTTATACTCAGTTCTGTAGCCATGACGACATCATGTGTGAGACCCTGGTGTGTCGCCTAGGCGACCTGGAGCAAGGAAAGGAGGCTACCATCCAACTGGAGGTCCGCCTGAACCCCACCGTCCTTCAGCAGTCCCCGGTACTGAACATGTTGACCTCTCTCTGTCTAAGGGTTGTCATGGTGATGACCTCTCTCTGTTTAAGGGGTTGTCATGTGTAGATGTCTCTCTGTGGGGGGTCATATGTTTTGTTGTCATGTGTCTGTCTCAGGGTCGTCATGGCATCATTTTACTGGAGAGTACAGGACTGATGACATCACCAAGAGCCGACTCTGACACAATCCTGATACAGCCCCGCCCCCTAGCCCAGGTAAATAAGCCCCACCCCTATCTAAGGTAATTTACCCATACCATTGCCCAGGTAAATAAGCCCTGCCCCTATCTTGGGTAACTCAGCCTGCCCCTTAGCCCAGGAAATACTTACACAAACACGCACACACCGTTCTTCTCATGGCTCCAGTAGGGTTATGATGTTTTTGTGCATGTTCCTAGGTTGTGCTGGAGGCCCACTTCAACCAGAAGCCGTCTGCTATAGTAGAAGTTTTCATCATCGTCATCAGTCTGCTGCTGGGTCTGCTGATCCTGGCTGGACTCGTTTACTGTCTATGGAAGGTAACCTAATATTAATATACCTACCTAACTATATCCTATAACCCTTCTATCACCAACAAATATGGCATATTATACCTACCCAACTATACCCTAACCTAACCCTACCATAGCCAGATCACTAACAAATATAGCATAATATACCTACCTAACTATACTATACCCTAATAGGAGACAACCATTAGCTTGCTAGCTTAAGTCTAGTGGGAGACAACCATTCGCTAGCTAGCTGCAGTTTAGTGGGAGACAACCATTCGCTAGCTAGCTTCAGTCTAGTGAGAAACAACCATTAGCTAGCTAACTTCCATCCAATGGGAGACAACCATTAGCTAGCTTCAGTCTTGTGGGAGACAACCGTTAGCTAGCTAGCTTCAGTCTAGTGGGAGACAACCGTTAGCTAGCTAGCTTCAGTCTAATGAGAGACAACCATTCGCTAGCTAGCTGCAGTTTAGTGGGAGACAACCATTCGCTAGCTAGCTTCAGTCTAGTGAGAAACAACCATTAGATAACTAACTTCCATCCGATGGGAGACAACCATTAGCTAGCTTCAGTCTAGTGGGAGACAACCATTAGCTAGCTAGCTTCAGTCTAGTGGGAGACAACCATTAGCTAGCTTCAGTCTAGTGGGAGACAACCGTTAGCTAGATAGCTTCAGTCTAGTGTGGGAGACAACCGTTAGCTAGCTAGCTTCAGTCTAGTGGGAGACAACCATTCGCTAGCTAGCTGCTGCAGTCTAGTGGGAGACAACCATTCGCTAGGTAGCTTCAGTCTAGTGAGAGACAGAGTTCATTTTGTGAACGAAAATGTTGACATTGCAGTTAGCTAGCTTGCCGCTAGTCAACGTTCACAACCTACAACCTTTTCAGTAACTTATTTTTGGCACAAATGAATAGCCACAAGCTTTTGACTGATTTGTTCTGTGTCAGAAATGATTAAGCTAGAGTGGTTTCACAGAAATGGTTCAAATTGCAGTCCCCACCTAATAAAAGTATAAAAGTATTTTAACAAAAATAACTTTAAACGTTTGTTATGATAATGGTATTGTCTATTTAAGTACAATACATTCATTGTAATATAGAATTAGATATTCAGAAAATCTGAGTGTATATGCAAATATGCATTGGCAGTTGTGTGTAGCTAACCTAAACCCCCTAAATTTCACCTAACCTTAAACCAAAACATTTGTTGTTGAATGTAACAGCAAAACATACTGTACATTTATTTACTTTGTTTTCATAATAAAACAAACCGTTTTCTTCTAAAGGTAAATGGAAAATTCAGGTTTATTTTGTGAAAAAAAGTATAAATGAAGAAACTAAATTGCTGGTAGCAGCTTTCATGTCAATACGGCAACACTATTTATTTTGGTCTGCACACCAAACCTGATTAAGTGTGTGTGTGTGTGTGTGTGTGTGTGTGTGTGTGTGTGTGTGTGTGTGTGTGTGTGTGTGTGTGTGTGTGTGTGTGTGTGTGTGTCCTCTCCCAGGCTGGATTCTTTAAGAGGGAGTTCCATAAGAAGGATGAGGATCTCTGTGGGGGTAGCTGGGACTACGTTCCTAAGAGGGAGAGTACGTCCTAGCGGAGGCAGGAGAGAACGTCTCCATGGTGACGGTGTGGCAGTCATAGTGATGGCCCTAACTAGCCCAGCGATGAGTCGACTGCTTTTTACCTGGTTCACCAAAGGACTCTGTTGTCGATGGCAACAGCATGTTGATACTGCCTTGACTCTGATTGGCTGAATTGGCTCACCTGACATTTCCCCAGAGACATTGTAGAATAATGAAAATATAGAAAAAACTTTTTCCTTTTTCCTGTTGAAGCTGTGTGACATCACTGCTGGAGGGAATTACACAGCCCGATGCTCTTTAACCCTTAGAGCCAAATCCATCAACCACCATTATTTATTATTAGATATCATTATAAAGATATAAAAACCCAGATAGATCACTATAAAGACATGACAACACGGAGATATCATTATGAAGACATGACAACACAGATATATCATTATATAGATATGACAACACAGAGATATCATTATAGAGATATGACAACCCAGAGATATCATTATGTAGATATGAAAACACTGAGATAACATTATAAAGATATGACAACACAGAGATATCATTATAAAGATATGACAACACAGAGATATCATTATATAGATATGACAACACAGAGATATCATTATAAAGACATGAGGTATAACTATATATTTGATCAGTTGTAACTCCATAATGGTGAGGAGAGCAGAAACGGTCACACTCCCCAGTGTGAAGCCACACACCCTCCATGGTGACAACGTGACCCTGTAAAGTGTCAGCACTGTGCTTGCGTGAGTGTGTGTAAGCGTGAGTGTGTTTGCGTGAGTGTGAGCGCGTGTGTAAGCGTGCGTGTGAGTGCTTGCCTGAGGTTTTAGTTTGGCTGTATAGTGTCTTGAGTCTTAATCTTGTTTTTATTTGTGTACGTTTCTCTCTGAATGTTTAGTGTGTTCTTGCTGCCCAGCTATTCTTTGCATTCAGGGAGACCCACTTGAAATGTGACTCTGGCATGAAGTCGGAAATAAAAGACAAGCACATTTCAATCTGTTAATATTATTTTATTGTTGAAATAAATAAACCAATGTTGTGTTTTTAGCTTTGGTTGGTGCTATGTGGTTGAAGTGCTGGAATGTTCCTTTCTGTTTATACACTAAACAGGATATGATGTCACAGCGTGATAGGTCTGAACAAAAATAAACCGTTCTCTGATGCCGAAGAGAGGGGGTCAAGGGTTACACCCAGGGTTTAGATACAGTGTGATGAGGTGAGAGGTCAGGGTTTAGATACAGTGTGATGAGGTGAGAGTTGAGAGGTCAGAGTTCAGACACTGTGGTGAGGTGAGAGTTGAGAGGACAGGGTTTAGATACAGTGTGATGAGGTGAGAGTTGAGAGGTCAGGCTTTAGATACAGTGTAATGAGGTGAGAGTTAAGAGGTCAGGGTTTAGATACAGTGTGATGAGGTGAGAGTTGAGAGGTCAGGGTTTAGATACAGTGTGATGAGGTGAGAGTTGAGAGGTCAGGGTTTCGATACAGTGTGATGAGGTGAGAGGTCAGATACAGCCACATTTGATTGGCGTCTCCTCTGCCTCCTCCAGATCCTGTCCATAGAGAAGCAGCAGGCGGGGGTGCACCCTGTCACACACACATACACACAAGAAGAGAGTCAAAGACTGAAGGAGTTTAACAAAGACTACAACAGGAAGAGTGAGGTTCAAGATCGGGGGTCACCTGATCAGCACTTCATGAGTGATCTCGAGCAGCTCTCCGTCGATGTTCCAGGGAAACGAGCCCTCCGAGGTCTTAGACTCCACCTCTGACACCTCGTCAGGCCAGCCAGCCACAGCGCAGGGGCGGAGCCTCACTGCCCGGACTGTGTGAGTCTCCACGAATGGGAAGCTTAACTGACAAGAGAGGTCCTGGTCAAACTGACTCTGAACCAATAGGAGGTTGGGATGCAGTAAGTAGTAACGATATCGTAAAGGTGTACAGCAGGTAAACAGCAGAAGATGATGACTTCATCTTTAATGAGCCTAGTCAATAACTTTGAATAAATACGTAGTAACCCTAGGCCTAGTAAATAACTATGATGTAATAACCTTAGTAAATAACTATGATATAATATGTATTAGAAGTAAATAACTATGAATAAATATGTAGTTACCCTTGTAAATGACTATGATATAATAATAGTAAATGCACTATCACCATAGGTATTTATCAAGAATGAAGGAAGGGACAGATGTGACTTTATCATATTGGACTTTAGTTATGAAAGTGAAGAGGTTGTGTAAGTGTCTGCAGTGACCTGCCTGTCAGTCACTGCCATTGTCAGTAGGGGGCAGGAGTGAGGCACAGCAGGATGGAGACAGGTGAAGAAAGCAGGGATGGATAGATGGACATGATGGAGGATGGAGAGATGGATGTAGGGAGGATGATGAGAGGGTTAAGGAGGATGGAGAGCTGGAGATGATGGAGAGATGGATGGAGGGAGAATGGAGAGAGAGTTAGGGAGGATGCAGAGAGGGTTAAGGAGGATGGAGAGATGGAGGTGATGGAGAGATGGATTGAGGGAGAATGGAGAGGGTTAAGGAAGATGGAGAGATGTAGGGAGGATGGAGAGAGGGTTAAGGAGGATGGAGAGATGTAGGGAGGATGGAGAGAGGGTTAAGGAGGATGGAGAGATGGAGGTGATGGAGAGATGGAGAGAGGGTTAAGAAGAATGCCGAGATCGAGGGGGGATGGAGAGATGCAGAGATGGAAAGAGGGTTAAGGAGGAGGGAGAGCGTTGATCTGTCTCACCTGATTGGTCGAGTTGCTGTATCTCTTCAGGTGTTTGATGAACTCCGACTTGGAAGTGTTTTCTGCTGTGATCAGCGCCATGCTGCCATTTGCCAGCCTGACAGACAGGAAATGACATCTTGCTCGTAAGTTAAGGACAGAAGCCACTTTAAAGTATGATCTAATGCCACAGCCACATCTCTCCTTATTCCCTCGCCCCCCACCCCTCTTTCTCCCTTTCCCCCCTCTCTCTCCGTTTCATTCTCTTGTTAGTAGGTCAGTATTAAGATTGCAGGTGTTTTCCGATCACATGGACGGTAAGAAAATAAGAGGCTACCTAAACTGCCCGACTGGCCTCACACACACACACGCACACACACACACACACACACACACGCACACACACACACACACACACACACACACACACACACACATCTCCCTGTAGTAACCTTCATTCAGTCCATTGACTAGTAAACGTCAGTCCATCATGCCCTGATGGGTTCTAGATGGTCTGATTCCAGAATTAGCGGTTTTCATTGAATAATATATAAATATGTTTAATGGAGGACATTTGGGTTAATTTAGTTTAGATGTGAGGGAGCGTGTCCTACCGGGTGGTGGGGGCGAGGCCTCGTGGAGCCATAGAACACAGACAGGGGATTGCCATGACACTGATGTTCAGATACAGCCCCTGATTGGTCTTCCAGGACGCCTCCTCCTCTGCAGTGCACCAATAAGAGAGACGGAGAATAAACAAGTAGGTTTAGAATAGAATAGAATTGACTAGAAAATAATAGAATGGAATGGAATAGAATAGGGATATAGTTGGTATAGAGTGGAATAGAATAGAATAAGAATATACATGGTGTAGAGTAGAGTAGAATAAAATCAAGATATAGTTGGAATAGAATAGAATAGAGTAGAATAGAGTAGAATAGAATGGAATAGAATAGAATAGAATTGAATTGAATTGAATTGAATTGAATTGAATAAGGATATAGTTGGTATAGAGTTGAATAGAATAGAATATAGATATGGTTGGTATGGAGTTGAGTAAAGTAGAATAAAGATATAGTTGGTATAGAATAGACTAGAATAAGGATATAGTTGGTATAGAGCTGAATAGAATAAGGATATAGTGGGTACAAAGTTGAATAGAATAGAATAAGGATATAGATGGTATAGAGTAGAGTAGAATAGAATAAGGATATAATTGGAATAGGAGAGAATATAGTAAAGTAGAATAGGGATAGAGTAGAGTGGAATAGAATAGAATAAGGATATAGTTGGTACAGAGTTGAATAGAATAAGGATATAGATGGTGTAGAGTAGAGTAGAATATAATAGAATAAAGATATAGTTGGAATATAATAGAATAAGGATATAGATGGTATAGAGTAGAGTAGAATAGAATAAGGATATAATTGGAATAGGAGAGAATATAGTAAAGTAGAATAGGGATAGAGTAGAGTGGAATAGAATAGAATAAGGATATAGTTGGTACAGAGTTGAATAGAATAAGGATATAGATGGTGTAGAGTAGAGTAGAATATAATAGAATAAAGATATAGTTGGAATATAATAGAATAAGGATATAGATGGTGTAGAGTAGAGTAGAATATAATAGAATAAAGATATAGTTGGAATATAATAGAATAAGGATATAGATGGTATAGAGTAGAATATAAAAGAATAAGGATATAGTTGGTATAGAATAGAATAAGGATATAGTTGGTATAGAATAGAATAAGGATATAGTTGGTATAGAGTTGTCTGACCTGTGTCCTGGACATCATTACGAGCTGACTCCTCTCTGAAAACAAACAACAGAGACGCTATGAATTTTCGTAGCCCATCCCCATCTTTCACTGCTCCATCGCCCCTCTCTCTTTAGCACTACTGTATTAAGGACTACTGTGTTCAGCACTACTGTGTTAAGGACTACTGTATTAAGGACTACTGTGTTAAGGACTACTGTATTAAGGACTACTGTATTAAGGACTACTGTATTAAGGACTACTGTGTTAAGGACTACTGTATTAAGGACTACTGTATTAAGGACTACTGTATTAAGGACTACTGTGTTAAGGACTACTGTATTAAGGACTACTGTATTAAGGACTACTGTATTAAGGACTACTGTATTAAGGACTACTGTGTTAAGGACTACTGTATTAAGGACTACTGTGTTAAGGACTACTGTGTTCAGTATTGCTGGTGACACCTACTGCTCTGAGGGCAGAAAGGACACCTCACACTCTACCGGTCTGGAGAGAGAAATAAAGAGAAAGAGACAGCAACAAGGTATTAGTAGACGTTTTACTGATAGTATTGATGTGTGTGTGTGTGTGTGTGTGTGTAGGTGGTGTGTGTGAGGTACAGTAGTTGGGGTGTGAATGTGTCTGTGTGTGTGTGTGTGTGTGTGTGAGGTACTGTAGGTGAGGTTTGTCTGTGTGTGTGTGTGTGAGGTAGGTAGTGTGTGTGTGTGTGGGTGTATGCAGGTGGTGTGCGTGTGTGTGTGTGTGTGTGAAGCTGGTGGTGTGTGTGTATGTAGGTGGTGTGTGTGTGTGTGTGTGTGTGTGTGTGTGTGAAGCAGGTGGTGTGTGTGTATGTAGGTGGTGTTTGTGTGTGTGTGTTTGTGTGTGTATGTAGGTAGTGGGTGTATGTGTGTGTATGTAGGCTGTGTGTGTGTAAGTGTGTGAGGTAGGTGGCGTGTGTGTAATGTAGGTGGTGGGTGTGTGTATGTATGTAGGTGGTGTGTGTGTGTGTTACCTGAGGTTAGCCAGGGTCTTGATGAAGGCGTAGTCCCGTCTCTGTGAGGGGGGCATCCAGCGCTGTCCCTCGGCCCGCCACAGAGTCTGCCCCCCAAAGCCAAACATGGAGGAGCAGCCGAAACGCAGCAGACGACCCAGACTGCTGAAACTACACACATCTACAGGCTGGAGGTGGCCTGCAGCACGCACGCACGCACGCACACACACATATACCAGAGGGTTAAAAATACAGCAAGGTTTTGGGGGTTGGCTAATCATTGGTTATGGTTAGCCCCTCTTGTTCCTGTCTTGTTTCAGTCACACATATATGGCCCTAGCTACTCCCTCAGGTGGTGTGTGATCTCTGCCCGTAGGCTACACGCGCACACACGCACGCACGCACGCACGCACACACACACACACACACACACACACACACACACACACACACACACACACACACACACACACACACACACACACACACACACACACACACACACACACACACAGTCTATCCCACACACACCCAGGATGACATATTGAACTTATGGAAGCAGCAGATTCCTTTTGAGACTTGCTCAGCTGATTTAGAGATGAACTAAACAAAACTGACCTGGATTCAGCTGAAACGAAACTGACCTGGATTCAGCTGGAACTAAACTAAACTGACCTGGATTCAGCTGGAACTAAACTAAACTGACCTGGATTCCGCTGGAACTAAACTAAACTGACCTGGATTCAGCTGGAACTAAACCAAACTGACCTGGATTCAGCTGGAACTAAACTAAACTTACCTGGATTCAGCTGGAACTAAACTAAACTGACCTGGATTCAGCTGGAACTAAACTAAACTGACCTGGATTCAGCTGGAATTAAACTAAACTGACCTGGATTCAGTTCCACCACTGGTAGTTATCATGATGCCTTTTATCCTTTCCATACATCCATAGAGACTCTCTGTCTCCCCCTCCTTCCCCCTCCTCACCCAGGATGATATGCATGGCAGACTCTGTCTCTCCCTCCTCCTCCCCCTCCTCACCCAGGATGATATGCATGGCAGACTCTGTCTCCCCCTCCCCCTCCTCACCCAGGATGATATGCATGGCAGACTCTGTCTCCCCCACCTCCCCCTTCCACACCCAGGATGATATGCATGGCAGACTCTGTCTCCCCCCTCCCCCTCCTCACCCAGGATGATATGCATGGCAGACTCTGTCTCTCCCTCCTCCCCCTCCTCACCCAGGATGATATGCATGGCAGACTCTGTCCCCCCTCCTCCCCCCTCCTCACCCAGGATGATATGCATGGCAGACTCTGTCTCCCCCTCCTCCCCCCTCCTCACCCAGGATGATATGCATGGCAGACTCTGTCTCCCCCTCCTCCCCCCTCCACACCCAGGATGATATGCATGGCAGACTCTGTCTCCCCTCCTCCCCCTTCCTCACCCAGGATGATATGCATGGCAGACTCTGTCTCCCCCTCCTCCCCCCTCCGCACCCAGGATGATATGCATGGCAGCGGTGACTGGATGTCTGATCCCATGAACAGAACACGCCACCACGTCTGTGGACCCTAGAGCGAGAGAGAGATACAGAGAGATAGAGAGAGATACAGAGAGAGAGAGATACAGAGAGATAGAGAGAGATACAGAGAGAGAGATACAGAGAGATAGAGAGAGATACAGAGAGAGACAGAGAGATACAGAGAGATACAGAGAGAGAGATACAGAGAGATAGAGAGAGATACAAAGAGAGAGAGAGAGATACAGAGAGACACAGAGAGATAGAGCGATAGAGAGAGGAAGAGAGATACATAGAGAGAGAGAGAGAGAGAGAGAGAGAGAGAGAGAGAGAGAGAGAGAGAGAGAGAGAGAGAGAGAGAGATTGAGATAGAGAGGGAGAGAGTGGGAGGTAGATAGAGAGAGAGAGAGAAAGAGAGAGAGAGACAAAGAGAAAGAGGAAGAGAAGAATGAGCGAGGGAGTACTGAGAGCTGGAATAAGGAGAGCAGAGAAGCAGCTTGTGTTTAAATGGCTTCTGTTCAGATAGGTTCACTGCTCTATGGTAAAATGGCTTAGGGTAACGTGAATGAACAGGTGACTGCCGCTTCTAGACCGCCTGGCCGTGTCAGAGCTCATCAAACTGAGTTAATGATTACAGAGAAGAGGAGCACTTTATCAACTCAGGTGATGGGAAACATTCAGACATTTGACCGGCATTTAGAGAGAGGCCAGGTGTGTGTGTGTGTGTGTGTGTGTGTGTGTGTGTGTTCTATGTGTGTTTTTTCTACGTGTGTGTGTATATTTGTTCTATCTGTGTGCGTGTATGTATGTGTGAGTGTGTGTGTGTTTGTTCTGTGTGTGTGTTTGTGTGTTTTGTATTTGATGTGTGTGTGTTTGTTCTGTGTGTGTGGTTGTGTGTGTATGTTATATGTTTGTGATGGATGTGTGTGTGCGTGTCTTTCCACATCAGACAGAAGGAGTTGTGTCTTCCCTGACATCATCATCATAGTAGGAGCCATCTTTAAGGACACCTGCTGGCTGCATTATATTGATATGAGAACCTGATACCTGTTAAAGTGGAGCATGAAGGGTTACATGGCCACCCGTGCGGATTGGAAAGGTGCATGGAAAGACAAAGAGGTTGGAATTAAAAAAGTTTGTTTTTGGAAAGGTTTGGAGAAGCCAGCAGGCATATGGTTTTTCAATTGATCATTCATTCAGATCTTTAAAATGACTCAGGAGTAACGAGTAGTCTAAGACAGTGACTCATTAATTTCGTTCAGCGTAGGCTTAGTATATGAAACAGAAATGAATAGTTCACCCCTCGACTGGGTCTTCTGGTCTGAGTCGTTCATTAATTTGTCAGGTGACTGCTACTAGGCTCAGCGTTGAAAAGAGAAATGTTAAGATCGCCATGGTTATGTAGCCTGGTTACAATCCCCCCATAGTGATTCACTCACTATGATAATTAAGTCACTTGAAAGCAGTTGCAATATACTCCTTTACTGAAACGTGATGTGTTGTATTTAGCCAAACATTCACGATATGTGTAAGATGTTATCAATATTTCAGTTGGCCCTTCTGGAGATTAGAAAACCTTCATTAGGTCACCAAGTACAAGAGCTAAAGCCAGACCACGATCAATGTGCCGCCAACGGAGTAACACAATAATAATTACTCGGGTACAGAATAATAGTTCACAATACTTGTGGTTGAATATAACGTCAACAATGATTCAATAATACTTTGCATTCAATAGACTATATATACAATAAATGCATCAGAAACAGAAACATTCTAAAAAACATTTACTAGATCCGCAACGATGAAAGTTGAGGATATATGTATCCTATATTTTTTTGGTAGTGGGCCGGTCAAGGCATAAAATGCCAGAACCATTTTGGTCCCAGTCCGGCATGCATGCAAAAATACACTCACTGGCCACTTTATTAGGTACACCTTGCTAGTACCGGGTTGGACCCCCTTTTGCCTTCAGAACTGCCTTAATTCTTCGTGGCATGGACTCAACAAGGTGCTGGAAACATTCCTCAGAGATTTTGGTCCATTTTGACATGATAGCATGACTCAGTTGCTGCAGATTTGTCGGCTGCACATCCATGATGCGAATCTCTCGTTCCACCACACCCCAAAGGTGCTCTATTGGATTGAGATCTAGTGACTGTGGAGGCCATTTGAGTACAGTGAACTCATTGTCATGTTCAAGAAACCAGTTTGAGATGATTGGAGCTTTGTGACGGCGCGTTATCCTGCTGGAAGTAGCCATCAGAAGATGGGTACACTGTGGTCATAAAGGGATGGACATGGTCAGCAACAATACTCAGGTAGGCTGTGGCGTTTAAACGATGCTCAATTGGTACTAAGGGGCCCAAAGTATGCCAAGAAAATATCCCCCACACCATTACACCACCACCACCAGCCTGAACCGTTGATACAAGACAGGATGGATCCATGCTTTCATGTTTTTTACGCCAAATTCTGACCCTACCGTCCGAATGTCGCAGCAGAAATCGAGACTCATCAGACTAGGCAACATTTTTCCAATCTTCTATTGTCCAATTTTGTTGAGCCTGTGCAAATTGCAGCCTTAGTTTCCTGTTCTTAGCTGACAGGAGTGGCACCCAGTGTGGTCTTCTGCTGCTGTGGCCCATCTGCTTCAAGGTTCAACGTGTTGTGCATTCAGAGATGGTCTTCTGCATACCTTGGTTGTCACGAGTGGTTCTTTGAGTTACTGTTGCCTTTCTATCATCTTGAACCAGTCTGGCCATTCTCCTCTGACCTCTGGCATCAACAAGGCATATTCGCCCAGAGAACTGCCGCTCACTGGATATTTTCTCTTTTTCGGACCATTCTCTGTAAACCCTAGAGATGGGGGTGCGTGAAAATCCCAGTAGAGCAGCAGTTTCTGAAATAGAACAGCCCGTCTGGCACCAACAACCATGCAACGTTCAAAGTCACTTAAATCACCTTTATTCCCCATTTTGATGCTCTGTTTGAAGTTCACCAGGTCGTCTTGACCATGTCTACATGCTTAAATGCATTGAGTTGCTGCCATGCGATTGGCTGATTAGATATTTGCGTTAACGAGCAGTTGAACAGGTGTACCTAATAAAGCGACCAGTGAGTGTATATATGTGTATACATGCATACTGCAGTGTTGCCTGTCGGTCGGTGGCCTGTAGGTGTCCCTGCTGAGCCCCAAAGCTGGCAATCATTACTGCAACAGCATGATAGCCTTTGACTGGGCGGCAGCTTAGGGAAAGGGGTCGCTGGTTCAACCCCATGGCCACTGTGTCCCTGAGTCTTTTCTCCTGAATTCACTCCTTTCCATACATCCCGTCTTAGTAAACAGATCTCTAGTGCCCTCTGGCAAGGGGCCAATGGGGAAGCTCTGTAACCTTCACTTAACAAATTAGCTAATGTTGAATGTTGAATGTTGGAGGGGATCTATCGCCCGGACAACAGCAGAGTATTCCAGAGCTTCTCCAAAACACTCTGTCACACTCTCATTTCCCTCTCTCTCCCCCAGCCTCCTACCTGCAGGGATGATGCCCAGAGGCAGTGATGCTGAGGCGGGTGTGAGGCAGGAGGAGTCTGGGTCTGTCCCCGCATCCAGCTGGGCCCTCAGAATCAAACCATGGATCAGCTCTGCTACGGTACCATCCCCCCCCACACACACCACGCTGGGGGAGGGGGGGAGGGGAGAGAGAGAAGGGGTTAAGGGACAGAGACAGGCAGCGTATATATCATTATATCATTATGATCATTAATTTACTAATTGATTTAGTAGTGAACATTCAATTATGACTATAGTACATACAATGAAATTACACACAACCATAGCCACTGTTCCCAGCGTACTCATGCATTAATTAAGTGTTGCACGTGGCGCGCGCCCCTCTATTTAATTGTACATAGGAATCACTTTGGAGAAAAAAAGTTGACCCCCCCCTCCCCGATTGTCCTCTTATAATTGCACTCACACACACACACACACACACACACACACACACACACACACACACACACACACACACACACACACACACACACACACACACACACACACACACACAAACAGCACGTCAGATTGGTCTGTCTGTGTGCGGGGCCACTAGCTAAAAGGCTAATCTCTTTAAGCACATCAAGCATTATGAAGACTAAGAAGAAAAGCTACTTATAGCCTCTGGTCAACAACAGAAACACACACACACACACACACACACACACACAAACACCACAGCCTGCATGTGTGTCACACACACACACACACACACACACACACACACACACACACACACACACACACACACACACACACACACACACACACACACACACACACACACACACACACACACACTCACGCACACACACACACACACACACACACACTGTGTATTTTTGTGTGTGTGTGTGTGTGTGTATGTATGTGTGTGTGTGACAGGGGACTCAGACATACTGTGGATTATGGAGGAGGATTCCATGTCTACCGGTAATTAATTTACCATGAATAGAGTAATAATCATCATCACAACCATAAGTTGCTTAGCTGGCTGTTCTGGATCTGCATCTGTGAGTGCACACCTAGGAGCTCTGACTCCTCTATGACAGCACACACCTAGGAGCTCTGACTCCTTTATGACAGAGCACACACCTAGGAGCTCTGACTCCTTTATGACAGCACACACACCTAGGAGCTCTGACTCCTTTATGACAGAGCACACACCTAGGAGCTCTGACTCCTTTATGACAGCACACACCTAGGAGCTCTGACTCCTTTATGACAGCACACACCTAGGAGCTTTGACTCCTTTATGACAGAGCACACACCTAGGAGCTCTGACTCCTTTATGACAGCACACACCTAGGAGCTCTGTCTCCTTTATGACAGAGCGCACACTTATAAGCTCTGACTCCTTTATGACAGCACACACCTAGGAGCTCTGACTCCTTTATGACAGCACACACCTAGGAGCTCTGACTCCTTTATGACAGAGCACACACCTATGAGCTCTGACTCCTTTATGACAGAGCGCACACCTAGGAGATCTGACTCCTTTATGACAGAGGAGAAAGAGAGAGAGCTTTGCCTTTCGGTTTGGTGGACAGGGTTAGCGGTATTCAGGTTATCCTACCCTAACCCTCTATATAGTATACAAGATTAGAGGTATTCAGGTTCTATGTATATGTACAGCGGTAGGGGGATTCAGGTTATATGTACATATACAGAGTTAGGGGTTTTCAAGTTATATTTACATATATATACAGGGTTTTGGAGTTTCAGATTAAATGTATGGGTTTATATGTATATATTCAGGATGTCTTACCCGTGATAATCCTCCAGTCTGCTCTCCTTTAGAACTGACAAGATGTGTCCTTTCTCCTCTGTTACTGTGGAGACAGCAGAGAACGAGTTAACAATCTTTGTGTGTGTACACGTGTGTGTGTGCGTGTGTGTGTGTGTGTGTGTATTCTTCAAGCGTCTACAGAACATATGGTTTGTTATCGTAGTATAGTAAATTTACAGACATACATTATTTTAGTATTTATACTTTCAGTACAGTTTACATATAAATACAGTCAACTATGCTACCATCTCGAGGAGAGGAGAGGAAAGGAGAGGGAGGGAACCGGGAGTGGAGAGGAGAGGAGAGAAGAGGGAGAGGAGAGGAGAGGAGAGGAGAGGAGAGAGGGGGAGAGGAGAGGAGAGGAGAGAGGGGACGAGGAGAGGAGAGGAGAGAGGAGAGGAGAGGAGAGGAGAGGAGAGAGGGAGATACGAGAAAGAGGAGAGGAGGATGGGGAGAGGAGAGGAGAGGGGGAGTGAGGGGGATAGGAGAGAGAGGAGAGGAGGATGAGGAGAGGAGACAGGGGCCATACCGCCCTCTAGGTTAACAGATGGGCTGGCCCCTCCTCCCAGGTCAGGTTACCTAGCAATGGGACTGCCATTAGCTGCACTTTAGACCTCAGCGAACACATACACTAACCCTAACCCTACACACACACACACACACACACACACACACACACACACACACACACACACACACACACACACATTCTTAGATGACAGACAGACAGACAGACAGACAGACAGGCAGGCAGGCAGGCAGGCAGGCAGGCAGACAGACAGACAAATAGACAACGTACTGGTGATGTCAGTCTTGACATTAGCCAGTCTGAGGAGAGGGGCTACATCCTGTCTGTAGATGTGCACAGCCTCCTTCCTGTGACTGCTGGGGTTGATGAACACCTTCAGGAGCTTAGGACGCTCAGGGAACCCTGGGCAGAGGAGACACGGGTTAGACTACAGGACACCGTAACCCTAACCCTAACCCTAACCCTGGGGAGAGGCGATTCGGGTTAGACTACAGGACACCGTAACCCTAACCCTAACCCTAACCCTGGGGAGAGGCGATACGGGTTAGACTACAGGACACCCTAACCCTAACCCTAACCCTAACCCTGGGGAGAGGCGATTCGGGTTAGACTACAGGACACCGTAACCCTAACCCTAACCCTAACCCTGGGGAGAGGCGATACGGGTTAGACTACAGGACACCCTAACCCTAACCCTAACCCTAACCCTGGGGAGAGGCGATACGGGTTAGACTACAGGACACCCTAACCCTAACCCTAACCCTAACCCTGGGGAGAGGCGATACGGGTTAGACTACAGGACACCCTAACCCTAACCCTCATTTGTATATTAATATACACAATTTTTATTAACAAAGTTGAAATTGAAAGAGTGTATGACATTTTTTTGGGGGCGTAATTCTTGATCACAAAATCAGTTGGAAACCACACATTAGTCATGCCAAATTCAAGTTA
>JAPMUY010004388.1:147500-152500 GCA_026901105.3 Galaxias olidus
TGTGTGCGTGTGTGAGCTTAGTGTGTGTGTATGTGTGTGAGCTGAGCTTAGTGTGTACAGCCTGGTGTGTGTGTGTGTGTGTGTGTGACCCAATGCGGCCCGTAGTGATAATCGGATCAGAGTGTGACGGCGGCGCCGGAAGCTCACTCCTTATATGTCACAACGATGTCATGGTTTACCACGGCAACCACAAATCCAAACCCAGAAACCATTATTTAGGGTGTGCAATGTGTATGTGTGTTTGCGTGTCTGTATATAGTATGTATGTGTGTGAGCACCTTCTGTGCTGCAAGTGTGGGCTAGGGTTAGCAGCAGCGCCCCGCTCGCTATTGTGAAACGTCATTCTGGGTCCCTGGGAAACGCGTGTGGGAACCTCGGTTAGAGAACAGGTGAACATCTGCTGTCCTGACAAAGGTTCCTCCCAGGGGACACCCCAACACACACCTGGCCTAACTTTACAGGTTGCGTGGGAGTTCCAAACTTAGCATTACAGATGGGGGGGGGGGGGTCCAAACCTACGTTACAAATTGTGTGTGTGTGTGTGTGTGTGTGTCTCTCTCTTTTTTTTATATATCTCTCTCTGTCTTTCTAACCCTGGTGTTTTCTATTCCAACAGCTTCTTTATAGATCTACATGGTTCAATAACAGTATAAAACCCCATTCCCCTCAGATTTAAGCAGAAGCTAATATTTGCTGTTGCCTCTGAGTGACTGAATTATGAGCTGTAAATGTTCTGGTCTCCATAACAACCGCTCCCAACATCCTGTCAGCATCCATGAGTCAATATTAGCCCTGGCTCCAATCAGACCCAGGTATACCTGACCCCAATCAAACCCAGGTATACCTGACCCTGATCACTTGTTCTGGTCCAGTTCTGGTTCGGGTCACAGTGTGTGTGTGTGTGTGTCTGTGTGTGTGTGTGTGTGTCTGTGTGTGTGTGTGTCGTACCATTGAGGATCTCTCGGAGGCATTTGAACCAAACCTCACAGTGGTCCACGCTCATATTGTTGAGGTGGAGGGTGTGGTCTTTGAGTTTGGCCCCCCCCCCAGGGCGTGGCTGGCAGTGGAACAGGGTGAGTCCCTGTAGAGCGCCCCCTGTCTGCTGGCCGGCGCCACGGCGACGCCTTACTTTGACAGCATACACATCCTTCAGCTGGAGACACTGCTGCCTCCGCACGGCCTGCGACCCTGCACACACACAGAGTAGATCTAGAGGGGCTGTACAGCACACGCACACACACACACACACACACACACACACACACACACACACACACACACAGTAGATCTAGAGTACACACACAGAGTAGATCTAGAGGGGCTGTACAGCACACACACACACACACACACACACACACACACACACACACACACAGTAGATCTAGAGTACACACACACGCACAGAGTGGATCTAGAGGGGCTGTACAGTACACGCACGCACGCACGCACGCACGCACGCACGCACGCACACACGAACACACACACACACACACACAGAGTAGATCTAGAGGGGCTGTACAGTACACACACTGAGCAGAACATATCAGTAAAGAGTAGTACAGACACACACATGTTTAGAGGTTCTCCGTGCTGTGTGTGTGTCAGTATTATATGTGTGACTGGCTCCTACTTTGGGAGGAGACAGATTTCAGAGCGGTGTCACGGCAACGGCAGAAAGCCTCCAGCTCACATTACCCAGTGCTCCCTCTGCCCCCCCCCCCCCCCCCCCCCCTATCCAGCCATCTGCTCACTGGTAGGTTTCCAACCTTCTGTCCCCTCATCTCCTCTCCTCATCCCCCTTTTTTCTCCTTTCCCTCCTCTCCTCTCCTCAACCTCCTCTCCCTCTCTCCTCTCCCTCTCCCTCTCTCTCTCTCTCTCTCTCCTCTCCTCTCCTCTGTTTTACTGTACATAGTTTGATAAGACTTTACCAGCTTTAGTTACATCACCCTGGTATCAATCCAAATTATACATCTATATAATCCCTACCTATCTACATCACAATAGTCTGAGTGCTGACTGGTCAAGATGTGATTAACTGTCCAATCCTGTTTTCCTCCAGTCAGCAGGGTCAGACAATAGACAGGAGATTATGTATGTATATATATATATATATATATATATATATATATATATATATATATATATATATATATATATATATATATATATATAGATAGATATATAGATAGATAGATAGATAGATAGATAGATAGATAGATAGATAGATATAGATAAATGGATATACAAACATATATAAACACACAAAGGGCTGGACAGGAGATTATTATATACATATACACATACACACAAAGGGCTGGACACTGAGATACCGATTTCTCCGTTGAGTGACAAGGGATTTTGGGATTTTGCCCAAACAATCTCGACACATTCAGGACGTCTCAGTTAAACGTATCGATTTTGTTTTCACACACAACTGACTGACATGACAACTAGCGATTACATTTGACACAATCCACGTCCTATGAGGGACGGATTCAGTCTTGTTAGATATAAACTTATCTGCAAGTTTTACAAAGTGTGTGTACAGTATTGAAGAGTTAGATATACAGTATAACAATGGTGGCTCTAGCTGACCTCAGGCTAAAAGGTCAAGGAGTGTAGTCTAGGGCCTAATTCCAATCCCTTAAAGTTGCCGACTTCTCCTCGACACTCACTACTTGTCCTCGACGTGAACGCGCGCCGCCATATTGAGTGTCATTGCAATCGCTTATAAGCGAAGAGTGAGTGGCTACATGTCACCTTCTAGGCCTCCTCCAGCGAAGGACGCATCAAAGCAGACTTCAAAATGAATCTGCCCCAGAATTCTTTGCGATGAATAACGAATTTAACACAGGTTGAAAAGTTCTTCACCGTTTGAAAATGTCGGAGAAATGTTCATATAAATGTAAGTACCATAATAAGTATTTTGAAAAAGTTGTTTTTTGATGTTCCTAATTGTAATTGTAGAAAGTAAAAGCCACACGCTCCTGCTGTAAGATTTCCATGGCTTCTTCTTGCTGGTGAAGGACGACTCGGTTCTAAATTTGAAAAGTTAAAAGTTCCACCTCGCCTCCTGCCTCTCCATCAAGTGTCCACTCGATGATGACGAATAAAACGTCACAAAAGTGGCCACTCACGAAGGAACATTCATGAAGTAGCCTTCTTTAAAATCAATTGGAATCAGCCCTAGTAGTCATCTTTACTGCTGGCATTGAGGTTTACATTTGCATAATATCCCAGCAAGCCCTCTTAGGTAAGTTATTTGGGGCAACCATGACTTTGAACACTGTACTCATTTCTGAGTACCCCTCCAATTGCTGCAAACTATATGGTAGCGCTGGCACCATTGACAGTACACGGGCTTGAGCTATGGCAGAGATCATGTGGAACGCAATGTTGGGGGAAACCTGACCCTGTTAAGAGTACATTTATGGTCAATTTTGATCAGATGCTTTAATTGTGCGATTAATCACGATTAACTATGAACACCCTTGCGATTAATCGCGATTACCGCCTGAGTGCCCTAATATAAAAATTAAATTTGACGCTATCCAAAACCAAACAATCACGTATCATGTCCTTCCGCAATATCAAAAATATTAACATAGCCGATCTCACAAAAGGCATTGACTGCTTCCCGATCATCAACCCCCCATTCACCCCGGATCAGCTCGCCTGTCATTACAACGACAGTCTCCAAACCCTACTGGACACACTTGCCCCCCTCAAAACTCAGACTGTCTCATTCCCCCACTCTGCCCCCTGGTTCTCCCCTCACTTACATCTGCTGAAAGCCAAAGGACGTCAGCTGGAGCGGCTTTTCAGGAAAACCGGACTCACCATACACAAACAGATGCACCATGCCCATATCCTTCATTACAAAGACGCCCTCTCCTCAGCCAAAACCCAATATTTCACCGATAAAATCACTGCGGGTGCTGGGAACTCCAGGGCCCTGTTCTCATTGGTCAACAATTCACTACGCCCCCTGATTCCTTCCCCCACACTTTTACTCCAATGAGCATTGCAACTCCCTGATGTCATGTTTCAACTCCAAAATAGCCACCATCCACCAACAACTGACCCCTCACACATCTGGTCCACCTCCTTTTGTCCCCCATCCCCCGCTCTTTGCACGTCTCTCCTGCTTCCAACTCCCCTCTGCCACTGATCTAGCCAAACTCATTCGGACCTCCAAGCCATCCTCCTGCCAACTTGACCCCCTGCCATCCTCCCTGGTTATAGCCTCCCTCCTCCCTGTTACCCTTGATAACAGCCATCATTCATTCCTCCCTCACCTCTGGTTCTGTCCCACTTTCTTTCAAATCCGCTGCTGTTACTCCCCTAATAAAGAAGCCTGGTTTAGACCCAAACATTGCAAATAACCTTCGTCCCATCTCCAACCTGCCATTTCTCTCAAAAATCCTGGAAAAGACAGTATCATTACAAATTCAGGCTCACCTCTCCAGTAACAATCTATATGAACAGTTCCAATCCGGTTTCCGCCCCCGTCACAGTACCGAAACAGCCCTCATAAAAATCACTAATGACCTCCTGATGGCAGCTGATTCTGGACTACTATCCATTCTCATTCTCCTCGATCTGAGCGCGGCCTTCGACACCATTTCCCACTCCATTCTCCTCGACAGACTAGCCTCCATTGGACTATCACACACACCCTTAGACTGGTTCCACTCCTATCTATCTGGCCGCACTCAGTTCATTCAATTAAAATCATTCACATCCCACCCCTCCCCCCATTCATCCGGTGTTCCCCAGGGCTCCGTCCTTGGCCCCATCCTATTCATCATCTACCTCCTTCCACTTGGTCTGATCTTCCGCAAACACAATATCCATTTCCACTGTTACGCGGACGACACCCAGCTCTATGTTTCCTCCAAACCCTCTTCCACCTTCCCACCCTCCTCCCTCTGTGCCTGCCTACAGGAAATCAAATCCTGGTTCACCTCAAACTTCCTCAAATTAAACGATAATAAAGC
>JAPMUY010004388.1:157500-192500 GCA_026901105.3 Galaxias olidus
GTCTACTTGTACACTGGTGATGGCACCTCTGCGTTTAGTAATAGTCAGCGCTTCAATCCGTGCTTCAACTCGCCCTGCCCAGTTCATACGTCTGACAGCGAATTAAACGTTGCTGTGAGTGGGAAGAAACTCCGAGTCTTTTTCTTAGAATGTTAGAATAGCCGCCCTTACTATTAGTATTAAAATGGTAAAATAAGGGGTTGCATTTCTTATCGAGTAAATAAAGAATGTGACATGTTTTGGCAGGGACTATTGCTATACTACTACAGCGACGAAGATGGTGAGCACTATATCTCCTCTACTCACAGGGCACACTGTGTGACGGTCCTGTGGTTCCTCTTGGCTTTCAGAAATGCAAGCACTCGGTTTTCTCGGCGATTCAAACATTGTTTAGTGTGTCAAAGTGTATAGTAAAATTGTATTCCCTTAGTGGTTGCCTTGGTTTCATTGTCATGGGCTGAAGAGAGCGGACAAACTTCCTCCAGATTTTTTGTGCACGCGCGTCGCTGCTGCGTTTACTTCCCGGCGGGCACGCGCCCACCTGCTGCTCACAGTTTCCTTGGCTACCGGAGTTTCGCCACGAGCCAGGCACTACTGTTTGCCTGGCTAGCTTTCCTATAGATAGGCGTAATGCATCACCAAATGCAATGCATCGGATATTTTACTCATAATCTCACCTACTTTTTCACAGTGATTTGCCACATGCAGTTTTTTGATTATTATTCTGTAGCCAATTAGTAACAACAATAGATGGATAAGATATACCTAATGACAATTTAAAAAAAAACGATTAAAACTCTTCTTTAGACATTTCTGAGTGGGAAAAATATCCTGACAATAGGCCTATATTTTCTCTCTCTCGATAATATAAATTAGAGTGCTTTACTCACTCTGTTCCAAAAGTTTATCCAATTGTGTATATTTTGCCTACATTTTGACATGTAGCCACATTCAATATTTTATTTACTAGGCCTACGTGAAAATATATAAACATTTGAATAATTCTCTACAATATCGTTTTAAATACCCCCCCCCCCCCCCCCCCCGACAAAAGGCCTTGGTTGGCGTAATTCATAATGATTCCAATACCGAAAACAGAATTTGCGGGAAATATTTGGTGAAAGACTTGCTTTTGTTTTCTTTTTCTACAAAAAAATAAATTAATCACTATACATTTGTAAACATAATCAAAGAGCATCACATCAAGATTAGGTTCACAATATAAAAAGAAGGCTGTAGGCCTCACCCTAATTCAACCCGCTGGAATAGAACGGAATAAACATGGAAATACATTTTCTGCATAGTGCGAAGTAAATAATAATCTAAACATATTTTCCCATATTTTTTTTGACCCCGGCCTAACGCGTCGGACTTTCCAATAGTCATTGTGAATTAAACCCACTGTACAACTTCCCCTTGCAGACCTGCCGCCGTGAACCCAGTATTTATTATCTCCCGCCGTGAACCCACTATTTATTATCTGTCCGGTTGGGACAAGACGTTCCTAATTGTTATTCAAATTTAACATCAATATTAAGTGATAGAATGGGTTCACCACATTGTCCCGTTTATCGTAGCATGCTCTCTCTCTCTCTCTCTCTCTCTCTCTCTCTCTCTCTCTCTCTCTCTCTCTCTCTCTCTCTCTCTCTCTTTCTTTCTTTCTCTCTCTCTCTCTCTCTCTCTCTCTCTCTCTCTCTCTGATAGAATTATTGGTTTATGGAGAGAGTGCTCATGCATAAATTGGATCATTTTCATAAATTAAAATTCTTGCTTGCTGAACGAACATCTGTGCCCCTTAAACACATACACATACACGCGCTCGCGGTTCAGCTCAGAGGCACGCGGGCACAGAAGCTCCTAGGCAAGAGTGTGTTCGTTTTGTTCTTCACTTCAACGTGACATTGTAGGTCTATTTTTATTGAGCACCGTGCTATGAACATAACATTTGAAAAGAACAGGTATCAATCGCGATGCTTTTCTCAGACTTTTACTTACAAGCTATACGGACAGTCTTCATTATACCACATCCAATCATCAGTGAAACCAATTGTTTGTGGTCAATCAATTTTACATTTCATGGCGGAAATTTATTTTCAAATATAGAAAGGCTAGGCTTACTAGGCTGAAACTGTGCTAAAACTGAACCCATAACGTTAATATATTTAACTACAATAGACTAGCCTAAAAAACGAATTGTTTTTTACTAATATTTTCCCGGAAGTTAAATAAGAGAAAACATTCCTTCTCAGGTTATAAACATCTCAATGTTGGACTTGATAATTTACTCGAAATGTGCTTGAGCATGTTCAGAGATGTTATTACACTGAAACCATACTAAAAAGGATATACACAGGCCTACAGCAAAATAATAACTTGCTAAATAGTGAACACATTTAACGACAAGTGTGTTGTTGACCAAACTATGTATAGGTAAATTGTATGTAGCCTTATTGCTATTGTGCAATATAAAAAGAAAGAAAATAAATTCTGGACTACAGGGACTCCGTACAAACCCTTGTAAATGCACTTTGTCAAATAAGTGAATGTCTGCATATAGGCTATGCGTAAATTGTTTTGCTGCTCTCCAGGTTATAATCGTAATTTGTAATTTATGCTGGCCCTGGTGACGGGTCTGAGGTAAATTGTCTGTAATTGCTATTGTATGTCAAGGCCTACAGCCGCAAAAAAAAGCTCAAGCCATGTGAAGCAGAGTGTCTTGAAAGGCGCCCTCAAATATAATGTAGGCCTATATAATAATAATAATAATAATAATAATAATAATATTAATAATAAAAATAATAACAATAATAATAATAATAATAATAATAATAATAATAATATTGTGGATGTAATAATGTATGTTATGTGACTCAGTTGTTTGTGTTGTTGTTTATGTTGTATGTTCTTCTAATGGACCCTGCAGTCTGTCAATAAAGATGAGATGAAATGAAATGAATAATAATATAAATGCTGACCCTTAAATTATAGCCTAAGCTATAAACACGAACAGTGGGCATTGCTGATATTTTAACGAAATTTCCTTAAGAACACATCAACAGTTTCCACACAAGTAATTGGGTTGCTATTAGCTCTATTCTAAAATAAAAGAGCTTCAAAAATAGCTTAGCCCAATTATTCCAAAGGCATCCTCCTAAAACCTGATCGTAGTTAAGATTCAAAGCGGACATGCGACCCGTCGCCATATGGTGTTCTAGGAGATTAGCCGTCTGAAAGAGGTGCATTTAGGGCAATCACGAGCCCTGTTTGTTTATTCATGATGACCTGGACTATAGGGTTGTGATTTGACAGCATTGTTCAATAGACCTATTTTACTCAAGTCCTAATGTGATTTTTCATGATTGCTGCTGGGTGTTAGAAAATGTAAGAGATTGTAGGCAAGTATATATCCTTTAATTATCAATAAAAACGGTTTAATAAACTGTTTTAAGCGTTTAAGCATGTTATAAAAATCATTAACATGATATTGCATTGAATGAAATTGTATATTATAGGAATTCGACTTTGTAAAAGAAACAATAGCTTTCTGTAAAATCTCAATAGCTTAACCCAGCAGTAACAGAATTGGTGGCAGAATGCTAGTTGAAAAATATAGAGATCTTTATTAATTTTTAGTGGCCAAGCTAGTATATGTGTTTAAAAATTGCATAGTTTCCAAATTATTGCTTGTGATTTTGTAACGTAGTGGACTCGTAAACAGGTCAGCTGTGATCTGATGAGAAGCGCTATAGATTATACATTGTTAATAAAACAGGAGTAAGATCTACACACACACACACACACACACACACACACACACACACACACACTCACAGACACACACACACACGCACGCACACACACACACACACACATGCTTCGTTCCACATGCCCCAAACCAAAACACACACACCTCCCAGGTGTGAAGCCTTAACACAGCGCCCCGCTTCGTAAGGCAGTTACAACACACTAAGCATAGACAGGACCGAGCATGAAACATCAGCAGTCTTTAGAGGTTGAGGGTCATGGCTTAGGAGTCGTGGAATATGGCGTTGAGCTGGGCGTTCATGACCCTCTCGTGGTGTGTGTGTCCGTCGTAAGACATGAGTGTTTCCATGGGGACATCACACCGCGCGCCGGGGTTGCCGTAGAGACCCCCGGCTGGCTGATAGTGCATGCTGAAGGCGTAGCTCTTCTCAAACTCAGAGGCGGGCTCGTGTTTGAAGGAGAAGGTCCCGTTGACGCTGAGGGGCGGGCTGAGTGGCCCGTCAAAAGAGGGGCTGCTGCATTCTGGGAGGCCGTTGTCAAAGAAGGGTGTGAGGGCGTGGCTGTAGGCCTGGGGCTTGAAGAGGTGGGAGGACTCCATGTTGCCATAGGGCGGGCTGGGCAGGCCAGCGCTCTGGTAGGAGTAGTGCCCTGGGTAGGGCGCCCCCGCTGGCTGCATGTGGGTCTGCAGCTCGCTGCTCTGCTCGGGGAGGAAGGTGCGGGGGTTAAGCTGCAGGCAGCCGGCTACCAGGTTAGTGGTGGGCTGGGACAGGCCCTTACACAGTGCCTGCACAAAGGTCATGAGGTCAGGGCTCTTCCCAGAGCGGAGGATCTCGGACAGGGCCCAGATGTAGTTCTTGGCCAGACGCAGGGTCTCTATCTTGGACAGCTTCTGGGTCTTGGAGTAGCAGGGCACCACCTTGCGGAGGCCCTCCAAAGCGTCGTTCAGGCCGTGCATGCGGTTCCTCTCCCGGGCGTTGGCTTTCATGCGCCGCACTTTAAACCTCTGGACCCGAGCGCGGGTCATCTTCTTTTTCTTTGGCCCACGGCGTTTTGGTTTCTGCTCTTCCCCCTCCTCCTCCTCCTCCTCCTCCTCTTCCTCATCCTCCTCCTCGTCCTCGTGTAGCCGTTGGAAGCCCTCCTCCTCCTCCTCTTCCTCCTCGTCCTCCTCCCGTGAGGGTTCCAGGGGGGTGTCCTGTTGCCATGCGGGCTGGTCCTGGGACTCGGCCAGAGCCTTCTCCTCTGTGGACGACTTTGTCATGCTCACTTTCTGTCAACAACAAATAACAACATCAGAACCATACATTTATACATATTTTATATGTATCACATTATAATAACACACTTAAAGAAATAGAATCAACCCTGATTTAGTCATTTCAAAGCCCCACTAAAACATCTGCTTTGTGTGTTAAACCATAAGCCTTCGACCAAATATAATTTACACGTACTTTTTGTTTATTCACATAATTATGAAATAAAATTAAGTCCTCAAAGAAGTCTTATATTACTTATGTCTTAATTGTAACTGATCCATGCAGTAGTGGTATTAAAATGCTGGAATGCGCATTGTTGTTTTCCTTTATGAAAGTCCTTTGTTCACTGTCTGAAAAGTTTGTGTTTAAGCACATTTAATACAAGCATCCCTATAATATATTTAAAAATATAATTAAAAAAAAAGTTATTAACTACTTTGAATATTAATCCAATTGGAGGAATGGGGGATTTCCTCGTCACAAATTAAAAAACGTTTAGATTTAGTTTGGATCAGGTAATTCTAATTAAATATAGTAAGTGTCAGGAGGGTTGGGGTTATAGAGGAGACCCGGCTAAAAGACCGCCTCACGAATTGCAGACAGCATCACCGTCAAAGAAACCTTTGCCTTTTTTATAAAAACGCATGACATGATGTTGCCTAGCAACAATTTAGCTTGAAAGCCGCATTTAAGTGTAATTTATGTTATTAATCACTTTAGGGTTAACACGTTTTTATTTAACAGCATTTAAAACAATATTTTAAAGTATTTTCTATAATTATGCACATAACGATAGTTTCCGATTAAAGCAGTCACCCTGGCTGGTGGTGTTGGTAAGGGTTAGGGTTAGAGGAATAAAGCCTCACCCTAACCCTAACCCTAACCCTGGCTGGTGGAGTGACAGAGGCAGCAGCACGTACCTTTGTCTGGGAGAACGGAGTCAAGACTCTGGCATCCCCACTAAACCACGAGCTGGTGCTGATGAGAAGTGATGGGACTCCACCGTGCAGCGTGGTAATATAGGGCCAGCTCATTATCATAGTGGCCCCTCCCTTACATAGGGCCAGCTCATTAGCATAGTCCCTCCCCTCCTGCTACAACACCATATGGTCAGCCCCATCATGAAACGGTCCCAAGCGTCACGTCATAAACCTTCCATTTGTGTTTGCCAAATCCTTGGTGCCTCACTCCCTCTTTCTCTCTCTCTCCCTCTCTCTCTCCCTCTCTCTCCCTCTCTCCCTCCCTCCCTCTCTCCCTCCCTCCCTGTGGGCAGTGAAGAGTGGCCATCTGTCCCGGCTTAGAGGATCCAGGCGACCTGCTCTGCTCTGCACTCCTCCGCAGGACCAATGAAACCTGGGGCGGGGGCAGCCGCTGTTGTTGTTGTGGTTGTTGTTGTTGGCCTGCGGGAAGGCTGGTGCACCTCCTGCAGGTCAAAGCCTGGCTAGTTCCTCCAGGTCACCGTCAAGCTTACCAATAATATCGCTCTTAAATCTTTAGCCTTTAAATCTGGCCTGTAGGCCTGTTGCTTGGTGATGAGGCTGTGGTGTTGTGATGGAGAAACGGTCGCTTGGTGATGGGGCTGTGGTGTTGTGATGGGGAGACGGTTGCTTGGTGATGGGGCTGTGGTGTTGTAATGGGGAGACGGTTGCTTGGTGATGGGGCTGTGGTGTTGTAATGGGGAGACGGTTGCTTGGTGATAAGGCTGTGGTGTTGTGATGGGGAGACAGTTGCTTGGTGATGGGGCTGTGGTGTTGTGATGGGGAGACGGTTGCTTGGTGATAGGGCTTTGGTGTTGTGATGGGGAGACGGTTGCTTGGTGATGGGGCTGTGGTGTTGTGATGGGGGGACGGTTGCTTGGTGATGGGGCTGTGGTGTTGTGATGGGGAGATGGTTGCTTGGTGATAGGGCTGTGGTGTTGTGATGGGGAGATGGTTGCTTGGTGATGGGGCTGTGGTGTTATGATGGGGGGAAGGGCCTGCCCACCCGCCCGCTTGGCCACCTGCCTGAAGCATAGCAGAGCTAGCCTCCTGTCTGAATCATAGCAGAACTAGCCCCCTGTCCAAAACATAGCAGAGCTAGCCCCCTGTCTGAAACATAGCAGAGCTAGCCTCCTGTCTGAATCATAGCAGAGCTTGCCTCCTGTCTGAATCATAGCAGAGCTAGCCTCCTGTCTGATACATAGCAGAGCTAGCCCCCTGTCTGAAATATAGCAGAGCTAGCCCCCTGTCTGAAACATAGCAGAGCTAGCCCTCTGAAACATAGCAGAGCTAGCCCCCAGTCTGAAACATAGCAGAGCTTGCCCCCTGCACCAGCTCTCTTTGGTTAAACTCACACAGCACTGAGAATATGGAAAGGAGAGGTCCAAGTTTAACGGCCTGCCTCTGTTTTGTTACCATGTCAACAGTCTAGAGCTTGGCTGCTTTATTCAACAACATCTGCTTGTCAATAACCCTAAGACAATAGTTGGTATTCCATGAGTGAGCATTAAGTCAACAGAGACCAGTGATAAAGTCATTGGAGAACATACAGTACATCATCAATCCAGAGATAAAGTCTCAGTTTATGGTTTTATCTTTAGTTATCTAAATGAACTGTATTTGGTTGGTAAATTAACAATAATCTCAGCCAAATTACAGTTGAAACAGCTATGCTGTGTGTAAATGAAGGAGACTATTGGAGGAGAATATTGGTTTGGTATTTGAGGCTAGGAGAGCATTACATTGGTTTGGAATTTGAAGCTAGGAGAGCATTACATTGGTTTGGTATTTGTGTGGCTAGGAGAGCATTGCATTGGTTTGGTTTGTAGAAGATGAGCATATGAGGGTATGGTCTCTGAATATGAAGATCTGACCTTCTGTTCTCTACTGCACTCCCACACAAACAGCAGCACACACACACACCCACACCCACCCGCACGCACCCACCCACACACACCCACACACACACACACACACACACACACACACACACACACACACACACACACACACACACACACACACACACACACACAATCCAATGTTGTAGCTACACTGAGTGCTCAAATGCTGTATTGCAGGTTGGTATGAACTGATGAGAGTTCTTAATAAGTAATTAAGTTTTTCTTATAGCTGTAACAATAACTGTTTTACTGGAAACTATACATTGGAAATTATTAATTAGCTTACCTATAACAGCAGCTACCTATAATAGCAGCTAACTACTAACTTACCTTAATCCCATAGTATCAACTATGACGGGCTACATTGTGTGTACAGGACACCAGATAATAATATTGATGATGTTTGGCTTGAAAAAAAGACTCCATGTTTTGAATAGATTATGCTACAAATCAATATTTACATCAAGCTATAGAGCCATAACCAACATTTTAGGCTGCTGCTATAAAAGCACAAAGTTTGATTTTATCAGAGAAGAATTGATGTGTCATGTATGTTATTAGTCTAAATGTCTTATTATGTAGGCTCTTAGTGTGCATGGTGTGGTAGCAGTGTTTAGATCATGCAAGCACGCACTTTCTCTTTTAAACAAAAAGTGATTGGTCAGAACATGTTACAATAAAACATCAGCATCAACCATCAAGGAAAATGGATTGATTTTGTTAGAGATGTGATATGTAGTGAACATTTTCACAATACTTCAACACATTGAGACTTCTGTGTAAAAAATAAGAAACACAGATCATGTCATTTGTAATGCGCTGTTGTAATATGAGCATACGTCATTATGTCCTTCGATAGTACGTGCTCACAGTTCTAGATCCATGGTGCTCCCCCATCTCTGCTCACCAGGGTGACGGTCAATCGGAACTTTGCGACTCCTTCAAGGCAAGGCCGAACATAAACAGGTGCTACAACTATGCCCTCTAGTGATAAATATGAGTGGCACAGTTTAATGGGCATTCCAATTGTAAAGCCAATACACTTTATTCCTTTCCTTGAAACGTTTAGTCAATATCATAGAAAGAGACGATTTCAGAGTAAGGTACATAAATTCCGTTTGCCATTATTTTTCTATTGTTGAAGAGGAGAGTCACCATGTTCACTCGTGATTCCTGATATTCTTATGTGAGAGCGCAAACCTTTGGAGCAAACAGAAAAATGTATATTACAAGTTGATGTGGATTTTTATTTAGAAGACACCTTTTACATTCAAGTCGTGAAGTAACAGATAACCATCACAATATTTCTACGTTTTTCCCCAGACACAAGTTTGAATAAAAGTTGCATAAACGTTTCTTCATCACAAGCACGGACGCGCTCAAGTTGCTGCTTAACCGATTTAGCTCCATCCCGCATCCCGAACTGTGGAAATTAGAATTAGGCTACAAATATAGCCTATATTTTTTAATGCACACACAAACATTTCGTGTTTTATATAGCCTATATAGTCCTACATGTGAAAAATATCCACTAATAAGAAAATTAAGATTCACAAATATATCAAATTTGTTTTATAGGCCTATGCTCACGTTTTTTTTAGCTTGACTCACAAATTTTTGTTTAAATAACAGTCTCGTCAACCTATCAGATGTTGCTTGAAGTTATAGAAGATTACAACCCACTTAAAATTTGATATTTCAAATTCTAAGATTTCAAATCTTAATTTGCGTTAGCTCGTATTATTATTATTATTATTATTATTAATATTATTATTATTATTATTAATATTATTATTATTATTATTATTATTATTATTATTATTAACATCCCAAACCATACAGTATAGTAGGAGACGCCTCAGTCAAATGCCGCAACGCGATAGTAAAAAAAAAAAATCATAAAATAATAATTATAATTATAACTATGTCAGTTTCTGGGTTAGGATGACACACCAGCATCTGTTTTCCCAAAACAAATTATGGTTTAGTCAAAATTCACAAGCAATGGCACATTACTTTTATCTGTTTGGGTTATGTTGATAATGGCCTAATTTGAAAACTATCATTCTCCTCTTTCCAGTGGTAAAATGTGTTAGGATGTCACACATAACTAAACTTGTAGTTTTCTGATGTGTCCAGCAGGATACAGAAAGTACTTGGAAACAGACAGCGCTTCCAGGAGCGTCACATCCAAAGTCGTTCTGTTACGGAAGCGGAAGAAACAGCCCACTACATGAAGTTTGTGTGAAGTTATCAAAGTTTTGACAGATCACCCAGAGGGTTCGCTGGCATCCGACACTGTTCAGAACTGCGCTACAATGGTAGGTGTTGGTGCTCACTCATGTTGTTACTCCTGTTGTCGCCTAATGTTTCAGTGCGCGAGGCAGCTTTTTTTGATTCGCAGCTGACAGATTTAAGTTCCAGTCGCTGTTTTATCCGGAGTGTTTGTTGTTCTGCTTGGAAAGGAAACTTCTCCGCGAAACTGTGTAGCAAAACTGACGTCCAAGTCCCTGGTTGTGGCTAGCCCTTTTAGTGATAACTTGTTAAGTCTGAGCGAGTGTTACATTTGATCTGTCTCGCTCGCTGTCTCACAGAGAAGGCCTACAGTTCAATTCATAGAGGCGCGTGCAGCAGAGCAGTCCGGTCGTGCTCCTTGTGTAAGATATGGAGGTGTTATTTGAAGTTACACTGTCTCCTGCTGGCCTAGCTGTTTCATGCTACTTGTAGTCAATCAAACGTTTCTTTCTGTAACTCAGTAGAAACATGGTTTACAGATTAGGAAACCAAGTACTTTATTCAAGAATGCAAGTATCTGTTTATGTTTGGGTGAAACAAACTGACCCACTTAGCCCTTATTGTGCATGTGTGCGTGTGCCTGTTTGTTTGCGTGTGTGCTTGCCTTTCCGTGTGACCGAGCCAGCCACACCCGTGCTGTTACTTGCCTAGTCCTTTGCAAACCAGCCCAGGTGGATTGTCTCTGTTACCTCTGCTCTTCTGCATTCCACCGTAGTCCCTCTACCCTGACTAACCCTAACTCTGTCTCTCCATAGTCCCTCTTCTCCTGTGGTTGAGCAGAGGAGAAGCTACAAGACACCATGTTCTAGTAGTGGTGGGGGGTACTCTGAGCTGACACACACACACTCACTATAACCAGCATGCCAGTCCGTCTGTCAGACATACAACAACACACAGGCAACACTCTTTCTCTTGTGTTGTGTTGTTGTGTTGTGGTGGTGTTGTTGTTGTTGTTGTGTGGGGTGTGTGTAGGGACTGTTTAGGATGTGCTGTTGTCTTGCTGTTGTCAGATCTCTTAACACCCCACACTGTCCACTCTCCTCCCTGTTTCTGGTCTGCTGCTGTGTCCTCGGTCACGCAGCTCTGCTCTACCCAAAGGGTTGTACTGAAAACTTGGGGCTCAGGACACAGGAAATGAACTTGGCTAAAGGCCCAGATACAAGATGGAGAGATGGGAGCAGAAAGGGGAGAGAGAGAGAAATGGTGGGAGGGACGAAGCCTGTCATTACAATATTCTGTTGGCCACAGTACAGCGTGTTAGTCTGTAAGACTGACTCCACCACAATACAGCTTGTTAGTCTATAAGACTGACTCCACAACAATACAGCGTGTTAGTCTGTAAGTGTTGTGTTGCTATTGTAACTGGTAGCTGGGTGTCTGCTGGTGTTGCGGTGTGTTGCTATAGTAACTGGTGTAGGTTCCTGATAGTGGAGTGTTCCCAGAAAGACTTAGGGACTAAAGGTCAATCAGTTGTTCTCAGGACTGTTCTTAAATAGAGCAGTGTTCTTATGGAGGAGGAGATAACTATAAATAACTTCTCTCCCTGCCCTTTCTTCCACGGTCCTATCAGACTTTCTCCTGAGCAGACAGGAAGTGATGTAAACACGCATAATCTTTACACCAAACACTGGCTTCCTGTTCTACTATTGTCTGAATTCACCATTCGCTTTCCCTCTCCCCATCCCTCTCCATCCCTCTCTCCATTCCCTGTATCCCTCCCTCCCAGGCTGTGGTGTGGTGTGGTGTGGTGTGGTGGTGTGTGTGTGTGTGTGTGTGTGTGTGTGTGTGTGTGTGTGTGTGTGTGTGTGTGTGTGTGAGTGAGAGAGCTGTAGGTTGACCTGGATATGGGCTCCTCAAAGGAGACAAACTGCTCATTAATTATAGAGAGATGCTTTTCTCAAATTGTCTGTCTGTCTGTCTGTTTACATGTCTGTCTGTCTGTCTCTCTGTGTCTGTGTCTCCTCAGGTGACCTGCCCCCCCCTGTAGCTGTCAGCGGTCAGTCAGACACACAGACAGACAGACAGACAGAGCAGCATGCAGGCCAGTGTGTCAGAGCAGAGTAGCTTTGAGGTAGAGGGTCTCTCTAGAGCCGCTTCCATGAAGAGACGGGCCTGGGCCCACAGCAAGGACTCCTGGCAGGAGCCAGAACCAGGAGTGGAGCATGGACCGGAGCCGGAGGTTGTGTCTCAACCCACTCTGGAGACCAGAGAGGAAATGGGGGGGGAGGGGACTGCCCAAGGAACAGCTCCAGGACCAGGTAACCTAAAACTGCTCTGTTCAGTTCTGCTTTTTGAGGATAATCTTATTATTTATGATGATAAAAATATGATTATTTATGATGATAATAATTTTAATCAGATTTATTTTGTTTATTTTTCCAGGCCGTGTTCCAAACAAAATTGCCAGCTGGTTAGAAGACTGCAAGTATGAACCCTAACTCTGTGTAACACTGTGACCTCTAACCCTAACGCTGTGACCCCTCTCTAACCCTAACTCTCCTAACGCTGTGACCCCTCTGTAACCCTCACCCTAATGCTGTGACCCCTCTCTAACCCTCACCCTAAAGCTGTGACCCCTCTCTAACCCTCACCTTAATGCTGTGACCCCTCTCTAACCCTCACCCTAATGCTGTGACCCCTCTCTAACCCTCACCCTAATGCTGTGACCCCTCTCTAACCCTCACCCTAATGCTGTGACACCTCTCTAACCCTCACCCTAATGCTGTGACCCCTCTCTAACCCTCACCCTAATGCTGTGACCCCTCTCTAACCCTCACCCTAACGCTGTGACACCTCTCTAACCCTCACCCCAATGCTGTGACCCCTCTCTAACACTAACCCTAACTATCCTAATGCTGTGACCCCTCTCTAACACTAACCCTAACTCTCCTAACGCTGTGACACCTCTCTAACCCTCACCCTAACTCTCCTAACGCTGTGACACCTCTCTAACTCAGCCTATCTGTCTTTCTAACCTTTTTAGATATTTCACCTTTAAAACCAGATTGGACCTTTAACAGGACTGAAGTCTTGCTGTTCTGTGGCCATTTGCCTACACGCTGCTTCTGACGCATTTAATGATTACATATCAATCAGCAAGCTTTTGTCTGTGAAAACCCTGCAGCATACTGTAGAAGCTGTGTTTGCATATACAGTAGCTCTGTCTCTGCCTGTTGCAATGTGTAAAGTTGACAGCACCATCCATGATGACAGAGGAAACTGATGAAATAACATGTTGTAACTCAAACCTGAGACTCTGTGCGTTTGTGAGGCTGAAGAATGAGGCTCTGAGTGTCTGTGAGGTTGGAGAATGAGGCTCTGCATGTTTGTGAGGTTAGAGAATGAGGCTCTGTGGGTTTGTGAGGTTGGAGAATGAGGCTCTGTGTGCCTGTGAGGTTAGAGAATGAGGCTCTGTGTGCCTGTGAGGTTAGAGAATGGGGCTCTGTGTGTTTGTGAGGTTGGAGAATGAGGCTCTGTGTGCCTGTGAGGTTGGAGAATGAGGCTCTGTGTGTCTGTGAGGTTGGAGAATGAGGCTCTTTGTGTTTGTGAGGTTGGAGAATGAGGCTCTGTGTGTCTTTGAGGTTGGAGAATGAGGCTCTGTGTGTCTGTGAGGTTGGAGAATGAGGCTCTGTTTGTGAGGTTGGAGAATGAGACTGAGAATGAAACTGCTGTCGACTAGATGGCAACTGTTTGTATGGTGTAAAGAAAAGCCTAGCAACGATTATTTTTGACTTGCTGTTATGAGTTTTACCGTGGCAATGGCCACAAGTGCTGTGTCTGTATTTGCTTTGCAACAGGTAGGTGTGTGTGTGTCTGTTCTGGTGCTTGACGTTTTTTTCCGTTTGTTTAAGAGCTGGTGTTATCAGTCCGAGGGGCGAGGCTTGAAGTATGGAACTAGTTTTTCCTGAGCAGACCTCAAGGCTGTAACACACACATGCGTACACAGTAAATCTTTCTACCAGGTGTGTGTTTGATAAAGATTGGGAGAAAGTAACAGCGAGGGATGGAAAATAAATTAGTGAAGGAATTAGAGAAGAGAGTGGCTGATCAAACTGAGGAGTGCAGGATCTAGGTCATGAGTTAAGAGTCAATAGACTTATCTTTATGAAGTCCTGATGGGTCCACTGGCTGGACACCTGGTCGCGCACACACACACACAAACACAAACACACACATACACAGAGAGAGAGAGAGAGAGAGTTCACAGAAAGGTCTATGAGTGGATTTTGGCCCTTCCGAAGAGAAATTAGCAAGACTGTAGTTTTATACACGCCTAAATTGGCCTCGCTTTGCTTGCTTTTGGCTAGACTAGTTTAATATGTTTACTTTGCGAGCTAACGGTTAAACTAGTTTAATATGGTAGCGTAACTTGCTAATGCTAGTTTGAAATGTTGGCTTAGCTTGCTATTGGCTAAACTTGTTGAACACGTTAGCTTAGCATTTTATAATGTTAACCATTATGACGGTGGCAACGGCCCTCTGAACAGTGACTTCTCCACTCTGTAAGTGTGTGTATCGTTGTGTGTGTGAGTGTATATCAGTGTGTATTAGTGTGTGTGTAAGTGTCTGTGTGTTAGAGGAGGCCAGGAGGTTGTGTTAAACTGTATTTCTTATTTTCATTGATGGATACATCTTTATTTTCCCTTGCGAAAATAAGGTTTAACAAAAGTGCCATGGTTTTCTAGGGCTTGGTTTGGTGGTAGTGATGATGATGATGATGATGATGATGATGATGATGATGATGAGGATGAGGGTAACCTTGGTGATGTCTCCCATCTCTGCAGGACTCCTCTGGGAGCTTCTCTGGATGACCATAGCAGTGCTCCGGTCAAAGGTCAGCCACACTGTGTGTGTGTTCTCATAAAGAACGCCATGAAGGCACACCACTATGTGAAACTTAATGAATGTGGTGTGTATGTGTATGTGTGTTTGAGAGAACAGGAGTTTTGAAGAACGGTTGCAGCTTTGAAGATGATCTTTCCTTGGGAGCTGAAGGTAAGAGACACACTGGCCTCTTAGTAACACACACATAGAGACAGACACACACAGAACACACACACACACACACACACACACACACACACACACACACACACACACACACACACAGATATGGTGATGATCCACTGTCAATGGCTGGAGTGACCCAGGTGTCAGTCAGTGGTGGCATTATCACGAAGCAGGAATATCAACATGTGTAGAGGAATAGGAGTAGGGTTTGGGTGTAAATAGGTTAGGGTCTGGGGTTGGGTGGGCTGCCATATATGTTAGGTGGGCAATTTTGCAGGAAGCCAGCACGGTAGATAGCCAAGTATATAGAGTAGCAAACTCGTAGCCGGAAGATTGCCGGTTGGAGTCGCGGGCCAAGTGGAACAATAATAAAACATTTTTTATTTTTATTCCAAATGGACAAAATCTTAACTGAAGTTTAAGACTAATTTGTTCCAACCCATACACGAGTTAGAGCAGGTTTTACGTTTGAATGTGATTTTTTCTTGAGCAGTACTCTGTGTACAAACTCGCTTTGCCTTGCCCTGTGTGTGCACAATCTGAGTCATTAAAGTTCATAGTTGGCATATTAACACCCCTCGTGTGAAGTATCTTCAGAGCTCAGTGTGTGTGCCTGAACACGACGCGAAGAAGGGGTGGGCAGTGGGAAACTTTGAAGGCGGGCTTTAGGCTGCCCACCCAATTAGAAGTCAGAAATGGTACTGGTAATTTTTGTGCTATTTCTCCGGTTGGCTGAAAAAAAACTTTTTTTTTTGGACTTTTTATTGGGTGGGCAAGATGTATGTTTGGGTGGGCTGTGCCCACCCCTGCCTACCGCCGCCGTTGGTTAGGGTGATTAGTGTCAATGCTTTGAGCCTGTATTTCCATGAGGTTTCAGTGACACCACAATAACAATGACTCCCCTTCCATGGAATCTCCCTGCAGCAACAGGTAGAGGAGGCTTAGACTACCTGAAGAGGTAGGGAGGGAGGGAGGGATGTGGTGGAGAAAGACAAATGGTGTGATGCGTTACCGTTTGTTTATTTGTTTACAACTAGACACATTCAACTATTTCAATCCAATTGAGGATTAATAACATCGGTCTGTCTGTCTGTCTGTCTGTCTGTCTGTCTGTCTGTCTGTCTGTCTGTCTGTCTGTCTGTCTGTCTGTCAGCCAATCACCTACAGTCCAGCAGCACTAAGGCGCCTTGGTAAGTTAACCCCCCACCCACCCTCTAGAATGCTGCACCACCAGCTTCACTCTTCACTTTAAAGAGAGTGTATGTGTGTGTGTGTGTGTGTGTGTGTGTGTGTGTGTGTGTGTGTGTGTGTGTGTGTGTGTGTGTGTGTGTGTGTGTGTGTGTGTGTGTGTGTGTGTGTGTGTGTGTGTGGCTGCAGTCTGCCTGTGCAGGACAAGAGGATCCGCTTCAGACACAAAGGCCTCAGTATGAACTCTACGGGCTCTGGGAAGAGCAGTGCCACCGTGTCCAGGTACACTACATACTACACAAGTTACACTACATACTACATAAGTTACACTTCATAGCCATCAGTTACACTAAATACTACATAACTTACACTACATAATCAGTTACACTACTTACTGCATCAGTGAAACTACACTACATACCACATCAGTTACACTACATACCACATAACTTACACTACATAATCAGTTACACTACATACCGCATCAGGTACACTACATACCGCATCAGTTACACTACAAACCACATCAGTTACACTGTTTATTTGCTGCAAGAGGCTGCTTGGCACACAGGAAACACTGGCACTTAGAATTAGACTTACAGTGTGTGTGTGTGTGTGTGTGTGTGCACACAGTGTGTCAGAGCTGCTGGACTTGTGTGAGGAGGATCCGGAGGAGGTTCTGTATAACCTGGGCTTTGGTCAGGAGGAAGCCGACATTGCCTCTAAGATCCCGCCTCGTTTCTTCAGCAGCTCCTCGTGTGCCAGAGGCATCGACATCAAAGTCTACCTGGACGCTCAGCTCCAGCGCATGGAACTGGAGAGCCCCAGCTACGCCCTGACTAGTAGGTACCCCCTTACCGCTACCCTTAAACCAGCTACGCCCTGACTAGTGGGTACCCCTCTACCCCTAACCCTTTTATTTTGTAGTGTGTGTGTGTGTGTGTGTGTGTGTGTGTGTGTGTGTGTGTGTGTGTGTGTAGGTTTGTGTGTGTATAAGTGTGTATGTGTGTAGTGTGTGAGTTCATATGTGTGTAGTGTGTGTGTGTGGGTGTGTAGTGTGTGTTTGTCAGTGTATAGTGTGTGTGTAGTGTGTGTGTGTGTGTAGAGTGTGTGTGGGTGGAAGCAGAGCACTCACTGTTGGGAGGATCCGCTGCGTGTACGAACAGGTCTCTGCGGTGTCTAGGAGACTGGAAACACACTGAGACCAACTGACTGGGTCAGCTCACATCATGTGTGTGTAAGAGTGTGAGAGGGATGGTGTGTGTTTGTGTGTGAGAGAGTGAGTGTGTGTGTGTGTGTGTTAGAGAGAGAGAGTGATAGTGTTTGTGTGTTCGTGTGTGGGAGAAAGAAAGAGAGCGAGAGTGTTTGTGTGTGTGAGAGTGAGAGTGTGTGTGTGTGTGTGTGTGTGTGTGTGTGTGTGTGTGTGTTAGAGGCGGAGTGATAGTGTGTGTGTGTGTGAGAGAGTGAGTGAGAGAGAGAGAGAGTGTTTGTGTGTGTTAGAGGGGGAGTGAAAGTGTTTGTTAGAGAGAGAGAGAGAGAGAGAGAGAGAGAGAGAGAGAGAGTGATAGTGTTTGTGTGTTCGTGTGTGTGAGAGAGAGTGAGCTGTGGGTCTGGCTGACAGGGTGTATTGTGGTGGACTTGTGGGTCCTCAGGCAGGTTTAGTTGTCCTGCCAACTGCCTGAAGATGTGTGGCTCTGGACAACAGCTCTTTGTCCTGCCAGGCACACACACACACACACACACACACACACACAGCTAGCTCTCTGGCCTCCTTGCTGTCCTACATTTGCAAACTGATTGGCTGGCAGACCCCACACAGAGCCGGGGAACGTGCTGTTTATCATGGAGCTACCCCGATAGCCCCCCCCAGCCTTACAGTGTAATCACTACCCCCATAGCCCCCCCAGCCTTACAGTGTATTCACTACCCCCATAAACATGTTAGCCTGCTAGCTGGCTAGGTTTATTCATTCACAAAGGGGTTCAGATGAGAGTGGAGCAGGGCTGTGCATGGCACTGAAATTAAACATGCTCAGTTAAACCAACTATGGATGTAAATAAACGAACAACCACAACAACACAGTTAGGATCTTACAGATTGGTCTTTACACAGACACACACACACACACACACACACACACACACACACACAATACACCCTGGCAGCCAGACCCACAGCTCACTCTCTCTCACACACACGAACACACAAACACTATCACTCCCCCTCATACACACACACACGCTCTCTCTCTCTCTCTCTCTCTCTCTCTCTCTCTCTCTCTCTCTCTCTCTTTCACACACACACTCACACACACACACACTATCACTCCCCCTCTAACACACACACACACACACACAAACACTCTCTCTCTTTCTCTCTCACTCACATGAACACACACGCACACAACTCACACCTATTAGTATTCCCCCTCGAACCCCTAAAACCGGAGAACATTCTATTGCTGCTTTGTGTGGTTGATGTGGTTGTGTGTATGTGTGTTCATTTGTGGTGTAAGTGTGCGATGTTGTTGTTTATTATACAAGAACTATTTTCTCACCCGAGGTGACCAAAGAATAAGAGGGGGGGGGGGTGTTAAGGCAAGGAGAGGAGAGGTGATGGAGGAAAGGAGAGAGAGAGAGGGTGATAACTGCTCTAATGCTGAGTCAGCCCTGGACAGGAAGAGGGAACGTGACGTCACATCCCCTGTCAACCACAGGCCTCATGGGCACCCAGATAGACAGTCAGTCCACTCTGTTGGTCCCACAACAGAACACTGCTGTTGAACACTGGGGCTGTGTTGGGAATCACCTACTCTGCATCTTAAACATACAAAATATGACGCAAAATATGTATGCAGTATGCCATTGGTACATAGTCTGTGAGATTTTTGTATGGAAAAAGTTCCTGGATGACATGCTATATTTGGAGAAATGTTGTGTAGGCACCCCCAGAGATGTGGCTAGAAAATGCTTCACTTCCCAAAATACAACGTACCAACATCCTTCTGGCTTTGACAGAATTACAAAAATGCCTGGGTTTTGGTTCCAGTAGAGTATATCAACAATTTAAGCAAATCTTTGTAAAAAAAATAAAATAAAAATAGTAGCATACTAGATTGTACAGTATGTACTAATTGAGTATGTAGCAGATAGCATTTAGTACGTGGTTCCAAACCTAGCCTGTATCTCTGGAGTCATGAAGGGAGGAGGGAGTAAAATTATTTAAATTGACAGCAGAATAATTTTCCAGTCGATTTTATGTTTACCAGTCCAGTTTTAATTTCGTACCAGCCCAGCTTTTGTATTTACCAGTCCGGTTTTAATATTTACCAGTCCAGGTTTTATATTTACCAGTTCAGTTTTTATATTTATCTGTTCCGGTTTTATATTTACCAGTTCAGGTTTTATATTTACCAGTTCAGGTTTTATATTCACCAGTCCAGGTTTTCTGTTCAGCAGTTCTGTCTCTCTCCTCTGTATAGGCAAGCTGTCTTACTGTAGTCATTGTTTGTCTTTAAGGTCGGTTCCGTCAGATTGAGGTGTTGACGACGGTTGCCAACGAGTTCATCCAGCTCTACTCCCAGGTCTCAGGTCAGGCCGTCCAGAAGATCGGCCCAGAGGGAGGTGGAGGAGGTGGAGGAGGTGGAGGTGGAGGAGGAGGAGGAGGAGGAGGAGGAGGAGGAGGAGGAGGAGGAGGAGGAGGGGGGGACAAGGTGAAGGAGCACCACCCTCTGAAGAGGAAGAACTCAGCACTGAATGCAGCCAAGATCCTGAAGAAAACCATCACCAAACACAACCTGCTGGCTAACCTGCAGCCTGACCCTAACACTGATCCTAACCCTAACCCTAGCCTGCAGCCATCTGATACACACAAACAGCCATACCCCCCCGACCCTGACCCAGACCCTAACCCTGATGTACACACACAGCCCAGCTCCATCTCAAACCCTGACCCCACCGTCACCTGTTACCCCAGCTACATCCCTACCCTCACTTCTGACCCCACCTCTACCTCTGACCCTAACCCCCCCTCCCCCTCCAGCCACCCTGAGAGAGAAGAGGAGCTAGGCTGCTGTACCCAGTCTGACCAGAGGGGCGATATCAAACACAAAGCCTACAGGAAGAAGGATTCCCTTTCCTTGGCAACGGTTACCGAGGAGAGCAGCAGTAGTCTGGAGCAGAAAGAAGACACGGACCAAAAGGGGGAGAAGGAGGGGGAAAAGCAGGGGAAGCAGGAAGAGAGGAAGGTGGAGGAGGAGGAGCAGGAAGAGAGGAAGGTGGAAGAGGAGGCGGAGGAGCTGGAGGGGGAGGAGGAAGAGAGGAAGGTGGAGGAAGAGAGGAAGGTGGAAGAGGAGGAGCAGGAGGAGGAGGTGGAGGAGGAGGAGGAGGAGAGGATGGTGGAAGGGGAGGAACAGGAGGTGGAGGTGGAAGAGAGGAAGGTGGAGGAGGAGGAACAGGATGAGGAAAAGGAGGACGTGCCGGAAGAAGAGGGGAAGGTGGAGGAGGAGGAGGAGGCGGCATTCAAAGCGCATCGCCCCACCCCTCAGACTAAGACCCTCCTCAACCCTCACACAAAGCACCTCCTCACACAGACCAAGGACTCCTTTGAGATGGAGGAGGTAATGGCTCTGCTCTGACAGCCCTCAGCTTATAGCTGGTCAGCATGGTTAGCGTTGCTAGTGGTGTGTGAAATAGTTATGGTAACATATTACAATGGAGGCTGGTTTTATATCAATTGAAGCGTATTCAAAATAAAAGTTATTCCTTTTTGGTGAAACAAAAAATTCCACAATAGGCCGACCACGAACTGACATCTTAAATCAATTCAAGCTAAAATTATGAATGTCACTCAACTTCCCAAGTACAGAGTTCAAATGCTGTCCAAAATAAATAATAAATATATAGGCTAGGCCTGCAGTTCAAAAATAAATAAAAAAGGTTTCAGCTTCTAGAACCAAAATGGGTGCCAATCCAAACCTGTAACGGCAGTACATTATTGACCTAATCCACTTACTTTTTCTTAGCACTGTGCAAAAATAAATTTAACGCTTCGTGCTTCAATTAAGGTTAAAATACAGTATGTTCAAATTAGAGAATGTAATTAATATTGTCCACATTAGTGATTTTTCACCCACCTGCAACCCATCCGCTATTATTAAAAGTGATCATTTTTATGACCCGACCAGCCCAATTCGCGGATTAAACACAGTGCCCGCGAATATAACAGCAATCCACTAGTGTGACACCACAGTGGTTAAGATGTGGTGTCGGGCTATGGCTGTCTTTATTTGGTTATGCAAATGACTCGGAAGTATCTAGGTGGCAGCCATGATAAGAGCTGTTTGAATACTTTGGAACATGTTTCAATGCTTCCTAACATATGTACTTTAGCATAGGATGCACTGGACCATCCTTTAGGAAAGGAATTGCCCGACAATTCCTTGTGGCAGCAAAATGTAAAGCGATGCCCTATTAAGATGCTCACAAAACGATCTACATTACAGAGAAGGGATGCAGATTAGTTATCTTTGTTTTTTAAGCGTTGTCCATCTTATGCCCCAGCTTGCTAATAGTCTTATGTTGAACTTTCATCAACATGTTAAACCCATAGGCGAACTATGAACGTTTCGCTACTGTTGTAAAATTGTCAAAGTGAAGTTTTTAGCCAGATTGTTTTCAATTCAACATGTTTGAAACTTAATAATGACATGTACAGTTGTAGATTTGTAGGCCTAACATGTTATGCCAATCTTGCGTATTGTTTTTTTCATACAATCATATTAATTGGGATTTATTTTGATAAATAGGAGTTGACAGTGACCTGAGCATGAGCAACCATTCTCAATGTGACGTCCATTTTGTTTCCCTTTCGTGACTGGTAGTCTATATATCTTTAATTTCAATTCCAACCTTGGTAATGAAGTATCCTAAGATTTTTCACCGTCTTGTCCACATTTATATAGCCAATGAAACAACACAGTAAGAACACACAGGGCGAAGTATCTAAGATGTGCTTTTAGTAGTCCATCTTCAAGACATTGTAGTTTCACCATGAAAGACCCACGTCAATGACATGCCGTCGCATTATTACTTAGTGCTTATGAATTCTCCTTCATATTGTTCCTTGACCTCATGACGCGTTCGTGTGGAGGGTACGCCATATTAATGACATTAGAAGTTACAACCTTTTCCTGTTTCCGCCTGTTTCCGCCAGATAGAGGGAACTTTGTCCCAAAGCTTGCTGCTATTCATACTCTAAACACTGATAGAGGGTGCTTGGCATACAGATTTGCACTCCGAAACGAAGTGAGAGTGAGCAGGGGAGGAGTGTGCGGTTTGGAATAAGTCCCCAGTGTCTCTTTAGTGAAGGCTCTGCTCTTCCGACGCTGATTGGTTAGTGCGGTAACCTGTTATCTGGATGCTGATTGGTTAGTGTGGTAAGGTGTTATCTGGATGCTGATTGGTTAGTGTTGTAAGGTGTTATCTGGATACTGATTGGTTAGTGTGGTAAGGTGTTATCTGGATGCTGATTGGTTAGTGTGGTAACCTGTTATCTGGCTGTTTTCAGGTGCAGAGCAACGATGACGAGATTCTACCAGCAACACGCAGCACTTTTAGAACCGGCACGGGTGAGTTTGACTTATGACCCTTTGGTCCTATGGGAGGGTCACAAAACTTTGACCTGTCAATGACAGAAGCCCTTTACCAGTCAAGACAAGATTGTGATTACATTACCAGTAACTCTGAAATTACACACACACACACACACACACACACACACACACACACACACACACACACACACACACAGATGTGGTTGTCAGTCACCTGGAATAGCTGATTCCTCCTTCTGTTCAAATCACATTAATACGATCAGTATTCCAGAACCACCCACTGCTTCTAGGAAACCCACTGCTGCCCTTGGTAGCTCATTGAAGCGGATCCAAATATTATTAAAGTTAACTTTATTAGACATACTCTTCAACTCCAGGTGATGAACGAGTTCAATCAGATGTATAAGAACAAAATTCCAGCAACCTAGTCACTAATGTACCTAACTGTCCACACATGTGAAAGAGCTCCACCTGGCGGTAAAAACACCACAGTGCCACAACGATGGAGTTGCCCACCTGTTGCCCTGAGGACGCACTATTATAAATTGCACTGCTTTTCTTGGAAAGACACGCTCCTCAAGCACTAGGATTGGCCATACGCGTCTGAGTCGCAAATCTTATTTCTACTTCTAACCTTTCTATTTTTGATGCCTATCCCTACTATTATTCCTTACCTTAACATTACAGTTCTATGGTACTTACTTTGCCTCCTCTAGCATGGCAAAGAACCTGGGGGTCACCCTGGACGTCAATCAACACTTGCATAAGCATGGGCGCATCGGGCCAATCCTGCGCTTAAGGGAGTGTCTTTCTAAGAAAAGCAGTGGGATCCATAATACTGCCTTGGGTACAGCAGAGGTGGGCGGGGCTTCCTCTGTGAGGTGATGATGTCACTACTTTGCGTAGCTCGACTCCACGCTGACCTCTGCTGGTCACTTCCTCATTCAAGCCATAAAGATAGAACATTCATTTTCCTCTGACAAGCAGGTTCAGGAAGAAACTCCAGCAGGTTGTAATCATTTTCCTCTGCTCCTTGAAGTGACATCTAGGAACATAGGGCCTTTCTCAAACCACCCCCTACACCCTCTTTCTACCCACTCCGTTTGCGTGTTCGTGTGGAGGGTCTGCCATATTACGTGCCATCCCAAACCAATAAGGGCGGAGTGGAAGTAGGTCATAACACCCTCCACAGCTTGTCAGCTTCGATGCCGACTATCTTACCATGCGCAACGCCCTATTGTGTCCTGAAAGACGCTTCGTAAAATAAAAGTTCTGTGCGAGCTGTAAACATCAGCTCAAACTAATATATACATTTAATATTGTCATACGGACGTTAACAACTTAAAGGTTACATTGTGTATAGGATCAATTGTAGGCTAAACCCTTAGTCTAGCAAATGACTGTAATTGTGATTGTAAAGTGTTGTATATTTACAGCTGTTATCACTATAACCAGTCCTCCACTTGTCTGGAGAGAAACAGCTGTTATTACCATAACCAGTCCTGTAAAACTAACAGATATTCCCCCCCAAAACATTCCGCAAAAGAAGCTTGGGAACCATTTAAATATTTATTAGGCACTCTAACGAAAGTTGCGGCTATGAAACCATGGTGATGACATTAGAAGTTACGACAGTTCCTGTCTCTGCCAGAGAGAGGGAACTTCATCCCAAAAATTGCCGCTTTTCATACCGTTCACACTGATAGAGGGTGCTTCACATACAGACTCGCACTCCAATACGGAGTGGGAGTGCGTAGGGGAGGGTTGAGGAGAAATGGCCATCGATACTACCATCCTATTAGGACCTCCCACCTGCACAGGACCCATTGCTCTTCTGTTGTATAACTGAGGACTGGTTAAAGTGATAACAGCTGTTTCTCTCCAGACTAGTGGACTGGTTATAGTGATAACAGCTGTTTCTCTCCAGACTAGTTGGACTGGTTATAGTGATAACAACTGTTTCTCTCCAGACTAGTTGGACTGGTTATAGTGATAACAGCTGTTTCTCTCCAGACTAGTGGACTAGTTGTAGTGATAACAACTGTTTCTCTCCAGACTAGTGGACTGGTGATATTTATTGATTGATTGATTGATTGATTTAACAGGGACAGTGCAAATTAATAAACATTGCTGAAATGTGCCAGAGTTAGCCAAAAGGCTATTTTTCATCTGTAGTCCCTGGACAGATGTTACAAAGTCACCCTAAAAAATAAATATTTAAGATAATAACAAATTAAAAATCATTAAACGCATGCATCATAAAGGCTCACAATACAGGACATGCCAATAAAAACAGAAAACAAAAACATACATATTACATAGCAACAAGATAGCGACAGGTTACAACAGTACAGACCGAGGAAAGTGTAGCGCAAATGATTTTTAGTGTTGACAGATCTGAGTACTAACTAACCAAGTCTTTAAATGAGTCCTAAATAAACTGTATGTGGCTTGTTCTCTAATTGTTGCTGGGATGGAGTTCCATTCTAGTGAAGCTTTAACAGAGAATGCAGATTGACTGAACGCAATCCCCTCTTGCTGCACCTCTTGTAACCCTATATGCAGTTGTTCTGATGGTGACAAACTGTCTGAGCGGAGGTGAGGTGAGACCATTTGTAATCTTGTACATAAGACAAGCATTTACATGTTTAATGGTGTTCTCCTGTACATAAGACAAGCATTTACATGTTTAATGGTTTTTTCCCAGCTCAACAAGTTGTATTTTGAAAGTATTGGGCAGTGATGAGAACGAACAGATTTCTTATCAAGTACTTTGAGTGTTTGTTTATACAAAGACTCTAGCGGTCTAAGTGTAGTAGTACTGGCCTATGACCAGGTTGTTAGACAGTAAGTGATGTGAAAGAGGACCATAGAATACATGTACATCATGGCTGCCTCTGTTGACATGCAATCTCTAGTGAACCTGAAGTTTGAGAGACTGAATTTGACCCGGTTACAGACCTTTTTCACCTGAGCCTTAAAATTGAGTTTAGCATCTATCATGACTCCGAGGTACTTGTATTGTGATACAACCTGTAGCCTCTCCCCTGATACAAAAACATCTGGCTCAACACTAGAACATTTTGTTGTTGTGAAAAACATGCAGACTGTTTTAGATACATTTAGTTGCAAGCAGCATTGCTTCAACCAAGCTGTTACATGAACCATGATGTTTGTGAGTTCATGGCAACTTGTGTCACACTGCTTCCATGTACATATATCGCAGTGTCATCCGCATACATTTGGATGTTTGTATCAGGACAAACAGATGGTAAATCATTGATTTATAATGAAAATAGCAATGGTCCCAGGATTGATCCTTGTGGGACACCTGTGGACAGACGGAGGTCAGCTGAATGTTGATTCTGTACTCTGACATACTGAGTCAGTTTTTGCAAATACAATTCTATCCAATTCAGTGTTAGTGTAGAAAAATAAAAACTTGATAGCTTAGATATGAGTATATAATGATTTACAGTGTCAAATGCCTTCTTTAAGTCGAGAAACATGGCTTCGACAACACCACCTCTATCCATTTGGGATTTGATTCTTTCAGTGAGAAAACAGTTGGCTGTCTCAGTTGAGTATTTCGCCCTAAAGCCAAATTGCATTGGGTGCAGAGAAAATGAGCTAGTATTTAGATGGCAAATTATTTGCTCAGCTACCAGTTTCTCAGCAACCTTTAACACTGTAGGAAGGATGCTAATAGGCCTGTAATTACAGGTTGATAGGGACTCTCCACTTTTAAATATTGGAACAACAGCCGTCTTCCAAACATTTGGAAACATTCCCTTAGTGATCAAGAGGTCAATCATTTTGGTAATAGAATTTGTTAGTGTTGTACTGAGATCCTTGAGCATAACTACATCCATTCCAAATATGTCCTTTGTTCTGGATGGGTTAGGAGATAGAATCACTCTTGTAACATCTGATTCAGTGATATTTCCAATGCTGAAAGCTGGCTCCATTGTATTAACTGGACAAACATTTGTGTAGTCGGGTGAAAAACACTGCAATGGTGACAACAGAATCGATAAAGTAGTGGTTGAAAACTTCCGCAACTTCAACTGGATTGTTCGTAAGCTTTCCATTTACTTTAAGTTCAAGCAGTTTCTTTTCCTTATAGTGATTTCCAGTAAAAAAAAAAAATTACTGGTTCCAGTTAGTTTTAGAATTACCTCTTGCCTTGTTTATTATGGTCAAGAAAAAGTCAACCTTAGCTTTTCTTAATTTCTTTACTGCTTTATTCCTTAGCATAGCAAAATGATGTCTGTCATGGGTTGATTTGGTTTTGATTGCATTTTTTAGGACTAGATCACCTTCTTTCATTAATTTTAAAATATCCTCACTTATCCAAGGGACAGTGTTTTTGTTATTTCTATGCCTAAATTTGCAATTAAAATCTTTAATAGTGCTCTCAAATGTTTTTGAGAACATCTTACTGTCTTCTTCATGGTCTCTTCCCAGCAAAAGATCATCCCATTCAATCTGCTGAACAGTATTTATAAAGTTCACATGTTTGTTTTTGGGGTTTCCGTAAGATTCAGATTGCCTGACAGAAGGGCTAAATCGCTTATTTGTTAATTTCCTGGCCACAAGAGTCATATTGTGGTCAGAGAGACCAGTTAACATATTAAAAGATTTTAAAACACTCTCCGGTCTGTTACTAAATATTAAATAAATTTGGGTCCTTGTGGAATTAGTTATTCTTGTAGGTCCACCAATCAGCTGCATAAGGTCAAATTTGTCTGTTATCCGTTTTAGATTCTTTCTAGCTGATTTGTCTTCCCAATTGATGTTAAAATCTCCCATGATAATAACTTCTTTGTTAAAATTACATTCTCTGAATAATTTCTCAAAATTCTCATAAAAGAGATAACAGCTGTTTCTCTCCAGACTAGTGGAGGACTGGTTATAGTGATAACAGCTGTTTCTCTCCAGACATGTTGAGGACCACCAGTCAACAGTCAGACAGCAGTGGTTTTGCTGAGGACCCTTCAGACGGATCGCCTGGCTACCTGAAGGTGTGTGCACTTCCTGTCTGCCCTCTTTTGACTTTTCGTCTACCCTCTGTTGACTTCCCGTCTGCCCTCTGCTGACTTCCTGTCTGCTCTGGTCTCCCCCTCAGGTTCAGGACAGCTCTGACAGCTGTGACAGCGAGACCACCGTGACCTCCCCCACTGGAGAGGCGACCACCCCCCTCGCCCTGGACCACCCGGCCTTCCATAGACTGTCCCATGCAGGGGAGGAGACTGACTCTGCTGTCGTGGATCCTGGGAACTGTGGTTTCAGAGCGCTTGAGGAGCAGGGAGAGATTCTGCTGTACAGTGTGCATCACTTACCTAGAGGGCAGAGCCAGACCCCCCCTGCAGACTGTCCTCCAGAGGATCAGGGTGGTACTACAGCGACCAGCAACTTGGGGGCATCCCAGAGGCTCCACAGCGCTCTGCAGCGGGCCCAGCACCAGGCCTGCTCAGGCAGGAAGCCTGGGGAGCGGGTGGCTCTGCAGACCAGGGATCTGCTCCTAGGCCGGGGCCGAGGGCGGGGCAGAGCCCCCCTGGAGAGATCCAGCTCTCTGCCCTCCTCGCTCCTGTCCCCATCCCGCGTGGTATCCTCAGTCAGGGTGCAGTTTGGGAGGGGGATGGTGACGCACTGCACCCCCCCGTCCTACTGCTACAGGTACTGTCCCATGGAGGAGGAGGAGCCAGAAGCACGCTGTCGCTCCTCTCTCCTGGTAAACCCTGCCCCGAACCAGAACACTGATCAATCTATTGGAGCTGAGCCAGGAGAGGAGGGGCCTGTGTCCACCCCCCACCCCCTCACTCATTCCTCCTATTCGCTGTGCAGTCCCAGCCCGCCTCCTGATTGGCCAGAAAGACCACCAGGAGAGCGAGCCCGGTCTTGGAGTACCTGGAGTGTTCCAAACCCCAGTCCGGCCCACTACCACAGTGTCTCTGATTTATACCCGTACCAGACTACAGCTCCCAGCGTGCCTCACCACAGCAGCCTATACAACCTCCACCACCAGCCTACAGCTCCCAGCGTGCCTCACTACAGCAGCCTGTACAACCTCCACCACCAGCCTACAGCTCCCAGCGTGCCTCACCACAGCAGCCTGTATAACCTCCACCACCAGCCTACAGCTCCCAGCGTGCCTCACCACAGCAGCCTGTATAACCTCCACCACCAGCCTACAGCTCCCAGCGTGCCTCACCACAGCAGCCTGTATAACCTCCATACCCAGCCCACAGCTCCCAGCGTGCCTCACCACAGCAGCCTGTATAACCTCCACCACCAGCCTACAGCTTCCGGCGTGCCTCACTACAACAGCCTGTATAACCTCCACCACCATCCTACTGCTCCCAGCATGCCCCAGCAGCCCTCTCCCCTGCTTCATGCCTATAGCCCCTCCACCTACCACACCCCTCCAGCCAGTTACCATGGCTCCCCTTACGCCTTCAATCACCCAGCCTCTGGTCCTTATGCCGGGCCACACAGCGCCTTCTCTCTGCCCAGCCTCTACCACCACCCTGCCTCTGCCCCCTGCTATCATCCTGTCTATCCTGGCCCGGCTCCTAATCTAACCCCAGGCTCCAGCCCCGGCCTCCAGGCTCTAGGCCCTTCCAGCTCTGAGATGCAGCTCCGGAGGGTTCTCCATGAGATCAGAGGAACAGTCCAAAGCCTGGCCGAGGTAGAACCGGAACCACCTTTTAGAATAGAGAGTTATGATGAGATGACTGTTTAACAGATAGAGAACAATGAGATGACTGTTTAACTCATAATTTATAATGCAATGACTGTTTAGCACATAGAGAACTATGAGATGACTGTTTAACACATAGAGAACTATGAGATGACTGTTTAACAGATAATTAATCATGAGATGACTGTTTAACACACAGGCTGCTGATGAGATGATTGTTTAACACGTAATGAGTAATGGGATGACTGTTTAACACATAGAAACCAATGAGATTAATGTTTAACTCGTAATGAATAAGGAGATGACTGTTTAACACATAGTGAATAATAAGGTGACTGTTTAACACCTAATGAATAATGAGATGACTGTTTAACACACAGGCTGCTGATGAGATGACTGTTTACCAGTTGGCTGATCGAGCAGACACTCCGTCAGACATGTTCAACCCTCAGAGAGACGCACAGCCCGTCTACCAGGTAACCCTTAGCCCTTAACCTTTAACCCTGACCCTAACCCTTCACCCCTCTCAAACTATCTGCAATCGAGTTTCAATCAAATTAAAAATAAGTTGATTGAATTGAACCTTCTGCTCAATGATTGGTGTTTAAACATCCTAGTTATTTTGGCCCTGATTTGAACATACAGTGCCTTGCAAAAGTATTCACCCCCCTTGGCATTTTTCATGTTTTGTTGCCTCACAACCTGGAATTAGAATGGATTGTTTGAAGGTTTGCATCATTTCATCCAGAGAACATGCCTACAACTTTGAAGATGTGATTTTTTTTTATTATTGTGAAGCAAACAACAAATAGGACAAAATAACAGAAAACTTCAGCGTGCATAAATATTCACCCCCCTAAGGTCAGTACTTTGTAGAGCCGCCTTTTGCGGCAATTACAGCTGCAAGTCGCTTTGGATAAGTCTCTATGAGCTTGCCACATCTTGCCACTACGATTTTTGCCCATTCCTCAAGGCAAAACTGCTCCAGCTCCTTCATGTTGGATGGTTTCCGCTTGTGAACAGCAATCTTCAAGTCTGACCACAGATTCTCAATTGGATTGAGGTCTGGGCTTTGACTAGGCCATTCCAAGACATTTAAATGTTTCCCCTTAAACCACTCGAGTGTTGCTTTAGCAGTATGCTTAGGGTCATTGTCCTGCTGGAAGGTGAACCTCCGTCCCAGTCTCAAATCACAGGCAGACTGAAACAGGTTTTGCTCAAGAATATCCCTGTATTTAGCACCATCCATCTTTCCCTCGACTCGAATCAGTTTCCCAGTCCCTGCTGCTGAAAAACATCCCCACAGCATGATGCTGCCACCACCATGTTTCACTGTGGGGATGGTGTTCTTGGGGTGATGGGATGTGTTGGGTTTGCGCCAGACATAGCGTTTTCCTTGGTGGCCGAAAAGTTCAATTTTAGTCTCATCTGACCAGAGCACCTTTCTCCATACATTTGGGGAGTCGCCCACATGCCTTTTGGCAAACTCAAAACGTGCCTTCTTATTTTTAACACTAAGTAATGGCTTTTTTCTGGCCACTCTTCCATAAAGCCCAGCTCTATGGAGTGTACGGCTTATTGTGGTCCCATGTACAGATACACCAGTCTCTGCTGTGGAACTCTGCAGCTCCTTTAGGGTTACCTTTGGTCTCTGTGCTGCCTCTCTGATTAATGCCCTCCTTGCCCGGTCTGTGAGTTTTGGTGTGCGGCCCTCTCTTGGCAGGTTTGTTGTGGTACCATGTTCTTTCCATTTGAAGATGATGGATTTGATGGTGCTCCGGGGGATCATCAAAGATTTGGATATTTTTTTATAACCCAACTCTGACTTGTACTTCTCAACAACTTTGTCCCTGACTTGTTTGGAGAGCTCCTTGGTCTTCATGGTGTGATGCCTCTTGCTTAGTGGTGTTGAAGCCTCTGGGACCTTTCAGAAAAGGTGTGTTTATACTGACAGATCATGTCACACTTAGATTACACACAGGGGGACTTCATTTCACAAATTATGTTACTTCTGAAGGTAATTGGTTGCTCCAGAACTTTTGAGGGGCTTCATCGAAAAGGGGGTGAATACATATGCACATGCCAATTTCCAGATTTTTATTTAAAAAATAATTTTGAATATATATTTTTCTCATTTCACTTCACCAGCTTAGACTATTTTGTGCAGATCCATCACATAAAATTCAGATTAAAAAAACATTTAAATTACAGGTTGTAATGTAACAAAATAAGTAACTAGCCAAGGGGGGTGAATACTTTTGCAAGGCACTGTATATACTTAAAATGTGGTTTTCTTTAGCGCAGCAAGTCCTTCCTTACTTGCTCAGTAGAGCACACAGTGCAGACTGTAGTACTGCCTATCCTTGATTATGCAGATAGTGTTTACAAAGTGGTCTCCAAATCGGCCCCGTTTGGATGCTTTGTTCCACTCAGCCATCAGATTTACAACTGGTGCTCCTTACCAAACTCCTTATTGTCAGCTGTATACCTTGATAGGATGGCCATCCCTGTAAACTACGGGCATGGCTCATTAGTATAGATTCATTTACAAGACGTTAATAGGGAAAACGCCACTTTATTTATAGTGTCTGTTAAAGAGAGCGGTCTCCTCTCACAATTTAAGATCCAATTCTGTAACTTTATCATTCCAGGAGTGGCTAATGTGGTGGGGGACAACCCCTTTCAGCGTTGTATAAATAGATTCAAAATTTGTAAGCTTTGTCTTTAATAGTCAGATTCATTACTGATAGATTCCTGTATTTGCCTGATTTTGTAGTGTTTCATGCCAAACGTTAGTTTTTTAAATGGTTGTGTGTGTATTTTGTTTATTGTCATGTTGTTTGCCACTTGGCCAGGTCGTCACTCTGACAGAGAATTAGTTCTCAGCTGACTTATGTGGTTAAATTAAGTTAAATCAATCAATAGATCCTGAACCTCTCCCTAGTCATACTCACACACTTACTCCCATCCTGGATGTATTGTATTGGAGTGTTGTGACGAGTCTCTAAGCCTAGTGGGTACTGTCTGTCCTGGTATTCCCCGTCAGTCCTCTGTCTCTATGCCTAGTGGGTACTGTCTGTCCTGGTGTTCCCCGTCAGTCCTCTGTCTCTATGCCTAGTGGGTTTGTCTGTCCTGGTATTCCCCGTCAGTCCTCTGTCTCTATGGCTAGTGGGTTTGTCTGTCCTGGTATTCCCAGTCAGTCCTCTGTCTCTATGCCTAGTGGGTTTGTCCGTCCTGGTATTCCCAGTCAGTCCTCTGTCTCTAAGCCTAGTGGGTCTGTCTGTCCTGGTATTCCCAGTCCTCTGTGAGGGAGCTGCAGGAAAAGAAGCGGAGTCTCAGCATGTTCCGCACCCAGATGATGGACCTGGAGCTGTCAATCATCCAACAACAAGCGCTGGTCTACCCACACCTGACCCTGGAAGACAGGTACACACACACACACACACACACACACACACACACACACACACACAGACAAACACCCAACTACAGGCACACACACAATGTGTGTGTGTGTGTGTGTGTGTGCGCCAGTGTTTACGTAAGGAAATATGTCTTGAAAAACACTTTAGGTGCGCGCGTGTGTGAGTGAAAGAGAGACAGAAGGAAGACAATTCGGTGCTTTTTGTTAGCGCAGAATCACACAGGTCTTTACCCCTGATAACTTTAGCAAATGTAGCCTACTTCTGTGCTCGGACTTTCAAACAAATGCTGCGGATATGATGGCGTCTTTACAGTAAGATTTATTTTAGACAAACAAAACAACGTGATCGTTAAAAACATTCTAAAACGTGATCTTTTTTTAAAGAGGGAAGACAGTGTATAAGGACGGAAATGCCCTATTTAACTAACGCCTAGCCCTACATCTCATTTAATTTATTTTGTCTAGATCAAATTTTAATTAGAAATATGAAATGTTAACATATAAAATAGGCTACATAAGAAATGTGGTTTTGGACACAATATGCTCCTATTTTAATTTGAAATCACTTGCGTTGGGCCTTTCTCCCACACTGTGTATGTGTACTCCTCTTTCTCTTTCTCTCTCTCTCTCTCTCTCTCTCTCTCTCTCTCTCTCTCTCTCACTGTGTGTATGTGTCTGTGTGTATTCAGGCAGCAGGCGTTGCAGCTCCAGTCTCTCCGTTCTGCAGTCAGACAGCAGCTCCAAGACCTTGAGACCCAGCTGGAAGACCGCCTTCACACTGGGCAACACACACTCCGTATGGTCAGTACACACACACACACACACACACACTCCGCACGCTCAGTACTGACACACTCCATATGGTCAGTACACACACTCCTCATGGTCAGTGCACACACACACACACACACACACACACACACACACACACTCACATTCACACTCCTCAGGGTCAGTACACATCTACACACACACAAACACACACAGTTCTGGAGCTGTGGATGATGAAGGAAGTGACTAAGGGGGCTGTTCAAAACTGCATTGAAATAAAATGTATTGATTTAACTAGAAAAAGCAAACTCTAACCCTAACCGACCTAAGAGATGTGTTCTGTCCAGTAGCATAAGATAACCCTAACCATAACCAACCAAAGAGACGTCTTCTGTCCAGTAGCACAGGCAGCAAGACATTTTGGGGTAGGCCTTGGGAGAGGTGGACGAGTCAGATTATTGTGTAGACTTCAGCAAACAGTCAGTGTAATGCATCTATCTCCATAGCACCAGGTAAGATCAAATAACAGCAAGTGCCAAACTAACACAGCACATTATGATAGAATTCTCTAACTCTGTCATAAACACGTTTTTTTTAAATTGTCCAATAGATGTTTGTTTCGCTTGTAATATCCCTGCTACACACAATACTAACGAACCATTGGCCAATTTTAGTGGCTTTCTTAATCGTAGTATTTTTCAAATCGGTGTTTAACCATAGCAAGGACTTTCTGAGAGTCTATTTTAAACAATCAGAGCTACCGTTGGTCTGAAACAAGTGTGTACACATATCTCGGCCAATTATTGTTTTGTTTTTGCAATTTTTCTGTTGATACATAAAGCTTAAACAGAGGGGTAAAAAAATAAATGATAGTGTAAATGATTTCTCCTTCCTGTGTTTAAAACATTTACATAGTAAAATATCTAATTCCTTACAAATGATTTCCCTCCCCCTTCCTCCTTCTCTTTCTGTTCATCTTCCTCCTCCTCTTCTTCTGCTCCTTTTCTTCTTCCTCCTGTTCTTCCTCCTCCTCGTTCTCTTCTTCCTTTTCATCTTTCTCTTGCTCTTCCTTTCCCCCCTCCTCCTCTTCCTCCTTA